>JANTPZ010036253.1:0-17593 GCA_025593235.1 Vachellia pachyceras
ACTATGCATAAAGGTGATGATTGAAAGGGGACATGCATTTGCTTTGGTTAACTAGTTTTTGGGTTGCTGTGGAGAAGAAGGCTTTATTTTCTTCCTAAAACCCATTGAGTTGGAGGTTACATTAACTCTCACACTACAAGCGCCCTTCAAAATTATTAGCAGACAGCTTTTAGGGGAGATCCAGAAGTCGCTGTTACCGAATTCCCGGGTAGGCAGACCTGATTTTGTTTCTGGATGGGCAGCATCTATCTTTTTTTTCCCTTGTTTTAATTTCTCTCCTTCCAACCCTAATATTCTTTTCTCAGTTTGCTGTATCTTCTTCTAAAAGAGAAGCTACAGTCAATGTTTCAGAATTGTGTTTGGCTTGCAAGTGAAGGGAAAAAAATGTGATTGTAGCTCTCCTACAACAGATATTAAAGGATGTTCAATATCTGCCACTAGGATTAAGATAAAATGTAGTTTCCCCCCTTTTGCCCAATTATCTTTGGTGGGATCTAGCAGTGCATTTTTTCATTGATTCTTTTTCTTGGAATCTAAATTGATACTGTCTGAAAAATCTTTTTTTGTACCTGTTCATTGTGTGTAATAAGACAGAGGAAGCAATAATTTTAGGTTGCCGGATAAAAGTAGCTTGTGTCTGGAAGCTGACTCCAAGTTTGTCTCCTTTTGTTGTTGTTGCTGTTTTTCCCCCTCATCATGGTACAAGGTTCCGTTTTTGCTTTTGGGTATTATAGTGAAAGTCATCACGTACGTAGTTTACTTTTTTGTCTGTACCGCCTTACGTAGGCTTAAGAATTAGCATTTTAACAAGAGAATGATTGTTTCCTAGAGGAATCACATTTAAGGCCTATTTGTATTAGCATTGGAAGAGCAAGTTTATGCAAGTCAAGAAAAAACTTCCATTTCATACTTACCTTGTAAATTGTAAAAAAGCTAATCCATATGGGTATTTAATATTTATATTGATTTCCCCTGGCTTCATTACTATGTTCGGATAATTTCGTTGATTGATTAGCCGCCTTTGGATTCATGACAGTTATATTTTCTTTTTTTCGTTCAAAATTACATGATCCTTACTTGAAATGAAACCCTACCTATGACCTTGAGCAATGAACTGCAGCACTATGCAACCCCATGAATACGAATGTGAAATTAAGCAACTTTACCAATTGCACTAAAAATTTGACAAGGCTAATAAAAACTCGCTATTAACCCTCCCACCACCACTCTAACGCAAGAGCAATTAATCATAAGGAGACATCAAAAGACAAGCAATTAAACATAAGGAGACATCAAAAGACAATTTTGGATTAAATTTTTAGAAGTGGTTTTACGATATCCGAAATGGATATACAAGATTTGTCTGTTTTTGGTAATATTTGGCATAGGCACTTCCAAGTGGAGATGAAAGTTGCAAATAGCTTGTACTTAAGTTAGAGGGTAATTGCTCTGTAAGTAGAAGATTGTGGGTTGGATATCATCAATATAATCTCTGAAAGTGTCGGAGTACAAACAACCACTTGGATTTGAGACTTCGTAGCCGTTTTAAAGAAACACATTAATGATCCAATTTGTCAGGACTTTTTTTGGGAAAATTTCTGTGGGCTTATCATTAATATTCATGTAAATGAGGTCTGGTGCAATAATGAGAACAGTAGACATGTCGGGGATCGTCATCGCCGGCCGCTGACTCAGAATAAGATGGCACGGAGGCAGGTGGGACTTGGGGGTAGAGCTGTAATTGGGTCTGTCAGCCCTTCTAAACAGGCACGGCTGGCAAAAATCAGCCTCCCACCTTCAACCTACGGGCACCTAATCCGTTTTTTTATTTTTTTGAAAAAAATATATCTTTTATGTATTTTTTTATTTTTTATCCCAATATTTTTTACAAAAAAATTATATTAAATCATAGCAAATTATTAAACATTTATTTATAGAATTTGAAAGAGAATAGCATAAATATGCAATCTTATAGGAAAAAACTGGATAAAAAATAAAAAAGAATTTATTTTAAATTTTTTAAAAAAATAAAAAGCTTTACCGGTACTACTTGGGGTGTGCCTTCAATTCCCAATGCCCGCAGGTGGGCCCACATATCATTTTGGGTCCACCCCAATCATCACCCTTCTTCCACATCACAGCCGCCAAATTAATTTGGTGGGCCCACCTTCCATAGCCACGTCACCATCCTTAATCAACAGCCCTGCGGTTGTTTCAAAGCACGCGCCCATATCCTTGGGTCCTTCGAGTTGGAGTCTTGAGATCACTCATGGGATTTCTGTTTTTAATTCTTTTCCATCAAAACAAATTCATTGATCTATCGTATGAATTGAAAGTGTTTTTGAGTTATAATTGGAGTATTTCTTAAATAAATATTTTAAGAACGTAGATCGGATATGAATGTGGTTGGGGAAAGTGCTAGCGAACAGGGTGGAAACAAAACATAATCCCAGAAAAAAAAAAGCATAAACTGCAAATGAATAAAGAAATATTTATTGATGAAATGGATTCCTTTTTTCAGTGTCATAAAATTTTGGCTTTATTTAGCTGTCAGGCACATTGACTTCCAAGTGCTTATGCATGTCAACGATGGGGCTCTGCCACGTGTACATTGTCATGGGTGACGGCAACCAACGCAATGATCACATTGGTCGACTAAATTTCACACGTGGACGTTTTGGATTTGTCATCCCTTAGATTCAACAGTTTTCGATTAGCTAGTGAATCTCAGAGTCATGATATTGTGAAGCGGTTAATCTGGTAATTCGAAATTGTGATAAGAGTTGTCCCTTTAAGGATATTGTGGAAGAAGCCCGAATGTCCATTTCTCAAAAGTGGAACATTATGTTTTAACATGTTTTAAGGAAGAGTAATATTTTGATGGATAGTCTCGCTCATATGACCCATGGATTATCTGAGAATTTTTGTTTATTCAATCAACCACCACCTTCCTTACAACAGATGATGTTTAATGGTATTCTTGCACCGATCTTACACTAGGTGTAATGTAAGATTTTAATTTAATTAATAAGATATCAGTTTTCTATTTAAAAAAAAGTGAATGCTCAATAATGATGTGTGGGATATACAATTTCATAATCTTAAATTATGAAATTCAAAATTTGAATATCCTAAAGAGTTGTAAAGTTTGAAAATTTTCATTTTTTCACTTTAATTAACAAGTTTCAACTTTTTATTTAAAAATAAAAAAGAAAAAGAAAATGGGTCGGCCATAAAGCTGCTGGTTAGGTGGACATAGGTTAAAAAAATCCACGTTAAAATCTTTTTGAATTTTTTTAATTCAACCCATTACTTTTTACGACTTGATGAGTTGATCTTACACGTCCAATCCATATTACCAACTTTAAAGATAGGCTTGTCAAAATATACTAGTTTCACGTTATATATGATTTTGAATTAGATGTTTTATTTTTAAGTTGTGATGTATTTTTATAAATTAAATTTAAAAAAATATTTTATTTTAGGTAATGAAAAATGAAAAAGATATTTTAAATTCAAGTTGAAAAATATTATGTGTAAGTAAAATATTAAAGGTGAATAAATATCATCCTGCCAAAAGACAGATCTTTTAACCTGAACCGTGACAGGCTTGTCCACATTTATTGGCTCTAGCTGCTAGGTTAGTTTAGCTAGAATACTAGAGTTTTTAAAATAAAATTTAGATAATTAATTTATATATAGTAAAAATTAGCTAAAGTAAAAGGATTCATTTCATCCAAATGAACAGCGTTTATATCTGTATTCCTTCCTTAATATCCATAAGCAATGTTGCATTTTCTCTAACATTTTAAACTTTCTATCTGATCAAGCGTCTTGATTTGATATTATAGAAATTTAAAATCCTGATTTATCATTTTACAATTTTAAAGATTTTTTCTTTGGCATTCTCTCTAAGTTATATGTAATATATTAAAATATTTTTAAGTAGCTGATAACTCTCCATTTTTACTAAAATTTGAGATATACTTTGTTACGTTTGAGGAGTTATTAATGTAAAATAAAAAGATTTATGAGTGATTTTGATAAAATATGGATTTATAACATGATTTGAGAAATTTATTAATTTAAGAGACATTTAGGATTAAAAAAAAGAAACAAAAAAGATTCTAGCTTTGCCATTTTTTATTCTCTTGGACAGAGCATTGCTGTTTTGGAATTAACTTTCACACTCACCATAAAACGACATCGTTTTGGGGCTGAAGGATTGGCAGAATGGAGAATCAAGAACATGCACGGCGCCGTTTTGTAGAAGAGAGCTGGGGGGGGGGGGACCTACACAGACGAAAAAAAGGAAAGGAGGCGCTGGAAGTAAGAAAAACGGAGAGCGTTGCTGAGCTGTCGGCGGTAAAGGCGTGAGGACAGAGAGCTGAGGAACGCAAAACTGGAAAGGAAGAAACAGAGAAGAGTGCGAGAGGCGTTTTGCTTCAGAGCAGGAGGCGTCGGCGTCGTCTGAAAGGAGGTAGCAGCTGGACACCATCGGAGAGCGAGAGCTTGAAGGCGCTGAGTTTGGCTATCAACTGAACCAGAAGACGAGGCAGAGGTCGCTGCTGGAGGCGTCGACTGGTGTGCTTGAGCTGTGCTTGCGTCTGCGTCGACGTCACCTAGGAGAAGAAGACCAGCGGCGTCGGCTGTGCTGGAGCTGAGAAAACGAAGGAAAGAGGACAGCTGGAACCAGAGAGAGAGCTTGGGCTGAGCTGAACAACGAGACAACGCAAAACAGAAAGAGCGGCATTAGAGGAGAGAGCGAGAGGTTAAGCGCTGGAGGGAGAGCGTCGCTGCTTCGGTCAGCTGGAGGCGTCGGCGTTGTGCTGAGAGCTGGAACCAGAGGGAAAGCGTCGGCATGTTCTTTTTCTTCGTCTCCGTTGCGGTAGAGGAAGAGAACGAGGGAGCTGGAGCTAGAGGCTTCGGTTGTGCTTGAGAAAGGGAAGACCAGGGGAGGCAGAGAAGACCTAAGCTGAAACAGAAGATACAGCAGCCATCGTCGTCGAGAGAGAGTTGGATGGCGTTGCTATGCTGATGCGTTGGAGCGGAGAAAAAGAGAACTAGAGATGGCGAGGGAGAGGTCGACTGCTGTGCAT
This sequence comes from Vachellia pachyceras, assembly GCA_025593235.1. Classification (NCBI taxonomy): domain Eukaryota; kingdom Viridiplantae; phylum Streptophyta; class Magnoliopsida; order Fabales; family Fabaceae; genus Vachellia; species Vachellia pachyceras. Next base: position 5,100 of record JANTPZ010036253.1, read on the forward strand.
CCTCTGGTTCTGTTCTGGTTGTGCTGAAAGAGACGGCTGGAGATGAAAAGAAACGTGACGCAACAGCTGGAGACTACGTTTGTTTCCTCGCCAGTTCCGTCACAGCAGTGAGAAGCTCTGTCGACTGTGCATGCATCAGAGAAACAGAGAGATAAAGGAAGAAGCTGCCTCATTTGAATTAATCCTCTCTGTCACAATGATGGCACAGGGGACTCTTTAATTCCTCATTTGCATTGTTGTTCTCTTTTCTTTTCCTCTTTATTGCAATGTTTAGTAGTTAAGTAATATTTAATAGGATTATTTTAAACCACTGTACGGATTGAAATTGGATAATACTCTCTTTGATGATTAGTGTCAATTATATGTTAATTTTATTTTGTGCTTAATGCGTCTAATTGATTAGCCACCACTTAGATTGATCTGTCCAATTAAATTAAGCTTGAGAGAGTTAATTTAATTGTAGGACTTAGATAAAATTATGCTAGACTTGAAGTTTAGTAATCAAATGGATTCTTTATTGGTAACATAGAGATATAGTTACTAACCTAGTATTGTTGTATTAAGGTTGTTGTGTAATGAGTATTTTCTTTTAACTATAGCAAGAGATTATGCATGTTAATTGAGAGTATTTAATTTGGTTATGACTTGAGAAAGCTTAATCAATTGCTTTTGAAACCTTAGACAAGCATGTAATATCATTTAATCACTAATAGAGTTATATGTATTTAAATCTCATTAATTGCAATGGTAAAAAATAATCCTAGACACCTTTAATCTTTTAATTAAAATTTCAATTTGTCTTCTTCATTCTATTGCTATTTTTATTGAATTTGATAAATCTTTAGGATACAAATTACTCAATTGATTCACTCAACCTAATTAATTAAATTATTACATTGATTAACTCGTTTATGCGTTAGTCCTCGTGCGAACGATATTTTTATACTACTTGCGACCAATACGCTTGCAGCAAGCTAGACGGCGAACAAGTCGGTAGCATATAGTATTTTAAAGCAATTTTTATACAATAAGTATACTAATGAATTTTTCACTAGTGCTACTATTTAGTACTGTAAATTAATTTTCAACGTATTTTTACATTTCAAATATTTTCTCACTAGAAATTAGTGCATTAAACTTCAGATACACGGTTGGCAATGAAAGTTCGTGGGTTAATAGATAGTTGATCCCATTATAACTTCATGATGCACCTGGTTAAAATGTAATATTTTAATTTAATATTTTAATATTGGATCCGTTTGGTAAAGTGGTGGAGAAGTACTTATGGGCTTATTCACACAAGTCGAGGCAAATATGTGGAGGAGATTGTCTCGTTTTATGGAAAAACACTGTTGAACGTGCTTATGGCTACAAACCAAGTGTTGGCAAACAAGCACAATATGTTTTTTACCGTGTTAGCTTGTTAGATGAAAACACTTTCATCGTATTTTAAATTTAAAATATGCCAAAATTTTGAGTGTGAACATAATTACAAATTGTGGACAAAAGAATTGATTTGGAAGGCTGCGGAGCCCAGCTCAGCTCAACTACTGAAGCAAATTCCACCTCTCTCTCTCTCTCTATATATATATCTGAAGCGAGGGTTGGTCGTCACTTTCACTCAAAGTGATAGATAGATGATGGATAGTGCATCTCCCTCTGCCTCACCATTTTGACAATAAATCACTTCTAATCATCTTCACTGCTCTTCCCCTTTTCCTCCTTCCCCACAATAATACATCCCTCTCTCTCACTCTCTCTCTCTCTCTCTGTATTCTGTCACTCTCCTCCAAGCATATTACAGAAGCCTCCTCTGTCACCCACTCACTCTGCATGTAACTTCCTTCATTTTTTAGCTTCTTTATCATGACATTTTGATGCTTTTATTGTATGTGGCACTGACATGTTCTATCAAAGTCTCATTTATTAAGGCTCTGAAAATTATCCCACCTTTTTTTGTCCTCTTTCACAGCTTCATCAATACCTTACCAGATATCCTGCTCTTCTGCAGCTCGATTCTGATCTAACACGCCAATTTTTACTTTGACCTTCGAATTTATATCCTTGAAAGGTTTGAACTCTCAGCTCTGTTTTCCAGACTAATCAAATTCCTTTGCTCTTTTCCTTCAGTTCTGTTCATTGACACACAAAAGAAACTTACTTTGAAGCTTTTGTGTGATATTGATATTGGGCTTGTTTGGGGAGGCTGCTTACCTCCCCAAAAGCTATTTTTACGTTTATCGAGATAAAATTCCTTTCACATATTTATCTCAAAATCTGTGTACATTCTCCTAACGAACTATCCAAATAAGCCCATTCTGTTCTGCTTCAATCGGAAGTTCATTTAAACCTCTGAAAATTTATCTCACCCTTTTGGCTTTTGTCCTCTTTATTATTTCTGCTCACTATCTTTGTGCCTCTTCATAGCTGTCATCAGAAGCTAACATTTTGGTATTCCTTTGTCTTGGGGGCAAAATTTCAGATCCTAATCCATTTGTGAAGCTTCTAAATTTCCTATGTCTTGTTCTTTAGACCAATCAAACACTTCAAGCTAATCTATTTTGAAGCTTGTAAATTTCCTCTGGAAGGTTTGAACTTTGAGACTTTTTCACTACACCAATTAAAAGCCCTCTTTCTTTTTACCATTCAGACATTCTCACAGACACAGAAAGTGCAATGCAAGACCCAGCGCTATTTCAAACCATGAAAAGCCATGGATTTCCAGAACAAGAACAGGTCAAGTGCCCACGTTGTGATTCCACCAACACCAAGTTCTGCTACTACAACAATTACAATCTCTTGCAGCCACGCCATTTCTGCAAGAGTTGCAGAAGGTACTGGACCAAAGGAGGCAATCTCCGCAACATCCCCGTCGGAGGTGGAAGCCGGAAGAACACGAAGCGACCATCCACCAGCGCCAAACGATTATCTACAACGTCGTCTTCATCATCATTATCTTCTCCGTCGGCTTCCTCGACCATTAGAGGCGCAGACCCAACCCGTGCTTATACCGACTCGATGGGTGGGAGTTTCAGCTTGCTTCTGGCATCATCATCATCATCTGGGCATCTGGGGAATGTTTTGGAGGGTCTGAATTCAAATGGGTCGGGTCTGAACATGGCGGAAACGGGTGAATTTGGAGCGAATTTGAGTTCTGTTCAACGGGTTGCGGATAGGAGTTCAGAGATGCAGAGTACTGGCGATTCAGAGAGGTTTCAGGGTTTGCAAAATGGTGATTCAAGCTGTTGGAATGGCGGTGGCGGGTGGTCTAACCATGCGACGTACACACCTGGCCCCAGCTTTCAGTAGAATCAGAGCTAAGAACAGAAACTTTCTTCTGCTCAATCCAGCAAGCTTCCTATTTTAGGTCAACTAGCAAATCTAACCACAAAAGTTTTACACTAATAGTGTCTCACTATGAAATTTTATCGGAAGAATTATATTTACATTCCGCGATAGTAAAATAAGAGTTTGTTAATAAAAAAATAATGAATATTATTGATAAATGAAATATTTATCATTAACAATATCTTAAAATTTTAAAATAATTAATTCGTAAAGTGTGACCGTAAAGTAATTCTCTTGATTTCATGTGTGTAAAAATACAAGTAAAATTACAAAAGTGAGGGGAAATGAACAAAACTGTTCACTTATCCAAACGTTTGGGTCACACAGAGTCAGTTTTTCTCTCTCTCCCTTTCTCAACCCGCTTTGTCTTCTCCTTCATTCCTTCCTCTTTTCCTCTAGCTTCTTCTTTTCATCACCACCTTCCCCACCTCCGACTACGGCGACACCGCTGTAGACCTCTCCTACCTTCAAGGTTCCATGGTTGCCATCTTCTCCATACTCCACTCCTCCAATCCTGGCAATGCTGTAGTTGAGCCATTAACAGCAGAACCCACAGGCGACGTCATGCTTGGTGGATTGGTGCAGCTCAGATTTGAGTAATTGTACGGAGTACCGTACGCGTCACAGGGTCTACAATCTTCATTCCAAAACTCCGGTGGTCTCCATTGGCTGCCACAAACAAAGGTTCTGCCAACAGTGTACCACGTCTGTGTGCTCACTTTCTTTGTTCTTGTTAACCACATCCTCCCACATTTACATTGGCTTCTCATTTACTCTTTGCCGAGAGATTTCGAAGTTCCCGTGAGTTTGTAAATTTTTTTTTTACTTTGTTCCAGTTCTAGGAAAAACTCCCTAGCAAGCAACAAGAATCCCAGGATAAAAAGTACCTATTCCATTTTGATACTTTTATCGATCCCCAGATTACAAAGCGACTTGCTCGTATTACTGCAACCTCCCTCCTGCGAGTGGCAATATCGCCGGTGGTGCCGATGGTTGAAGGTGTCCGACACCCTGGATGATAGGTTTACAGGGTCATGGCAATGCGGTCAGGGAACAACGGCCACGGGGCAGGAGGATTAGAAGAAGAGAGGAAGCAATGAAGGAGAAGAGACAACGGGCTGAGAGAGAGAAACTGACCTTGTAGGCTCACAAAAAATAATTAATGTACGGTTTGACTGAATTTTTTTTGGTACAAGGTTTGACTGAATTAACAGCGTTATTAATTTTAAACCACTTTTATAATTTTATGTTAATTTTTGTACGTTGTAACATTCTATGGTGTTAACACCTTTGGGCCAAAACTATTTTTGTTAGATTTGCATGTTTATCCTATTTTGTATTAGATGATAGGTAAAGGTAAAAGATGGAGGACAAGTGTCTCATGCTAAAAAAGAGACAGATTCTACAATTGCACCACTTTTTAAAATAGGGTTAAAATGCAACAAAAGCTATGGACTTTCCTTAAAAGAGCATCTAAAACAATATAATTTTTAAAGGCGTAAAAATGTTTATAAGATTCATAAACATTTAAAATAAATGTAAAAATTTCATGAGTTAAATATAATATACCACTGTTATTTTTGTGTTGTGAAGCTCATGATATTTTTATATTGCATATGTAATGAAGTTAGCTTATATTTCATGGCGATCATATTTTTCTCTCATTTTCAAAGTTCATATATATTTTTGGAATTTTGAAAAGTATAAAAGCTCATGAATATTTTTTCAACTTAACATTTTTAAATATTACTCTCTACTTTTTCTTAATTATATCATATGCTCCTAGTTAAAAACTTTTGTTGGTATAATTTCACCTTCACCCCAACTTTTAAATAAGTTTTTAAGTTTTTTACGTATTAGATGATAATTTCAACTATATTTTTCTCTCTTTTTTTTTCCATGGATTGTCAATATATATATATGTGAAGTCTATTTTTTATCTTTCTTTTACTAAATATATAAAACTAATACATGCTTTTATTTATAAAAGATGCTGTTAATAACATGTATGAAATTTTTAATATCATTTTTCATCATTGCCCCTCTTTGTAGATAAATGTGTTTTTGATAAATAAGTTACGTTTTTAAATATTTATTTTCTTTAACTAATTTTATTTTTTATTTATCTAATTTGATTTACCATACTTTATAAAAAGGATCGGAGAGAAAAGATTTAAGGTTAAGGAGTAAATTACTCAAAAATTTTTTGCTCAGAAGCAACATTAACTTAGAAGTTTCGTCAGGAGCAATATTACCCAAATAGTTTTAAAATGGAATAATGTTACCCAAAGTTAATGGTCAACGTTAGTTTCAAACTAACGAGCAACATTGATATGGTTTAAAACTTCTAGATAACATTGTTCCTACCAAAACTTATGAAGGCAATGTTGATTTTAATCGAAAATTTTTGGGATAAATTTGCAACTTAACTAAAAAATGTACTGTAAATTGTTGAGTCATAAGTGTAGCATCTTGCTTCAGAATGTTGGCCGTGAGGAAGTGCATGTTTATTGGATGGACTGAAGCGCACATGAGCTTATCACTTCAATCATTCAGTGTGGTAATCTAATTTAATTATTGCTAGGCCTGTCAAATTAAATGAGCTTGTCTTCTTTCTGGATGTGGAAATCTTATGACATCTATAATACATATCAAATATACTCAACAGCTGAGATGAGTGATAAATGATTTCATATTTTTCTGTTTGGACTAGTCTTTTAAAAGTAATGTTATAGTATAAAATATAAGTATATAAGAATAATTTTATCACAACTTGAGTAAATTAAAAAATTAGAAGAAGAATCATAGTTAAATCTTAATTAAAGGACATAACATCTAATAAGTTCTAAAGATTTGTCAATGTCATTTTTACATGTCATTGACAAATCCTTGAGAGTCATTAACACTCCAAGACTTATTAGATATTATATCCCTTAGTTTGGATTTAACTGTGATTCTCCCTAAAAAGTATATTGTATTCTATAATCATCTTTCTATCTCGTAGGAAAATTACTAACATCACAAGCATACAAGGTGATATAAAAGGTAAGTAGTGATGTTAGTAATTTTAGCATCAGATATAAAGATAATTATACTTTGTTTTGATTATTGATTCATTAAACTTTTATGTTAATCTGAATATTTCTTATGTTTATGAATGTTTTCCAAATCACTTATAAACCTAACTAAAAATCAATCATAATTACTTCCAAAACTAGGTTTCAAATGATCATGTAAACGTAAATGTGTGAGGATTGTGACTGCATTTGAAACACAACAAGCATGTGGGACCAATCTTGACTTGGCTTTCCATTTATGTGCTAGCCTAATAAAGCTGTAGATAGAACATCAATCTGACTTTGGTTCCTTCCACTAATTAATGCAGCCCACGCCTTCAAGATAAGTTTGGTACTTATGATACAAGTGTCTCCATGATCACCTCTTTTTCTTTTTGAGGTACATAATCACCTATTTCAAAACCTTTTGCAACTGTGATTTTATTTTGTTTAACTTTGTTTCTCATTTTCACTAGAGATTCTCTCTCTTTTTTTTCGTGTGGGAGGGAAGAATTAGTTATATATGTCATGGATAATACCACCCACAACAATTAATATGAGATATAGTTTTTTTTTTGTATAAACCATCCGGTATCCTGGAGTTTCCTGGGTTCATTGCCCGCCCCAAACTAATCCGGATCCCCCGCGAGGAGACCTTACGATAGTAGTGAGGTACCGATGGGACAACCTCTTTGAGGTTGCGTTAATTATCACAGCTGTCACTCCCTAGGGTTCAAACCCTCGCTCTGAAGAATGCTGGTAATAGCCCTTGCCAACTCTATCAAGCGCCCATTGGTAACATGAGATATAGTTTATAGAACAAATTGGATCTCAAATTTGCCCTTTCAGACCAAATTGACTCGGTGCCAGAATCCGACATGTACTAAGTGCCCAACTCCATCTGATTTTTATTTTTCCATGTTCGAACATGATTGAGTTGTGTCGAACCGGGCCAGACTAAAAGAATTTTCAGACTTCTTATGCAGCCCCTACATAAAGGTCATTGATAAAATAGGACATTTAACTGCCGTTTCTGCTTTTTACATCTCACTCCTTTTTTGAGAAAAAAGACTCCTGTTTCATGAATGAGATTGGTGATGAATCATTTTGGGCTAAGGATTTTGAATGTAGGGTATGGGAATTCAGACCATGCATATTTGATTAGACAAATGAAAACAGCCAGAAGATTGAACAAAAAAATTTAACAATGATATTGATAGTTTTTCCCAGGTAATGCATGTATTTCCTGAGGCATGCCATGAAAAGAAAGTGCTCGGGGGGTTGGGTTTGGGATAGCAATTCAATTCAAATCTTTATACAACTGTATCTAAAAAGAATACCAAGTTAATTGAATAAGAGTAATTCTAAGTGACACTTCTAACAAGTATCCAACGCAACAACTACAAAGAGTACAACACAAACAATAAGTATACCATTCCTTTCACAATCAACTCCCTCAAGGACAATCTCACAAGGGCTCTTCATAACCATTACATAGGTACAACACGAGCCTTGTACATGATTATATACGCCATGTGCCAATCACCTGAACAAGGATGGTAGGGTAAGTAAATCCTCAATCACATTTATCCTCATGAATCACAAATTAAATAGAGGAAAGAATTAATGAACCTATATATTGCATCTTGATAGAAACGAAGTTGTTTTGTTGATTTTTAGTTTCATTCAGTTTTCAATAGTCCTCATAATTTTAAAAATACTAATTTGACCTTTCATTAACTAAATCAGAATGCCATTATTTTTTAATGACATGATCAATCATTTTTTATATTAACACTGTAGTTTATACATCATTTGCGTCCACTCGTCCCAATCAATAGGGACCCAAGTGGTATCACGTGCCACCTGACAAGCGAATTTCACTCCACCATCCGGCATGCATAATCCCTTTCATTGACAACTCAAGAAGCTTTTGGCCATGTGAACAAAATTTCATAAGATACAGCAACATTTAAGATTGCGGACCAAATTAATTCTGTTTAATCTATAGGGGTACAATTTCAAACTCGTTAAAAAAATGAGTAAAGAAACTCAGGAAACCAACTCATTAAATGAATAGACCAGTCCTTTAATGAACAAGGAGGGCATACATGAAATACTTAGCTTTGATAGTTATCCGGAAGTTTATGAAAGTGAAGTCATTCTATTTTCAGTTAAAAATGTCTGCATATCCATATTTTAAAACTGACTTGTCATATCCTTACCTCCTCCAGATAGTTTAGTAATGTCATCTTCCACTCGAAGTTTAGGATTATCATCATCAAACTCAATCCATTTTCCTGCCAACAAAAAGATATTAATTCCACAACCTGGAAAAGAGTGGCTTGAGTATTTAAGAAATGTAGATATGCTTCAGAGAACCAACCATTTTCTTGCTTGACCCATGCAACATAATGTCCTGAATCAGCACTCCGACCCTTGTGGGTCAAAACAGCAACCAAATCATAAATTCCAGTCATCTGTGTTTCCTTTTCACCTACTGACAGCAGCATGGGTAAACAGAAGGAAAAAAAGTTGGCAATGCAAAACAAATTTAGTGAAAGGATTTCACGAGTTTTCACCTTCCTCCACTGGAGCTACAGATGGTTCCCCTCCTGCATTTGACGATCCCTGAAATAATAACAAAAGAAACTCTAAGCAATTATTCTCATGCATATATATACTTTAGAATTAGTTTGTCTCACCACCTCAGCATCAGACATTTTTACGTCGCTATCTTTTTGAGCCGAGGTTTTCTCATTGACTTTTAGACCAAGTCTTTTGCCTTCCTCATTTCTTAGAATCTGTTTTACAATGCCAAAAACGAAATAGTCACCATACATACCACTAATCAAATCACCCTTTAATCAGAGATGGCCAGGGATTTAAAATGCCAATGAGGATACCTGTCGAGGAGCTTCCAACTTCTTCCGTAGATCTTCTGAACAAAGATCATAAACATCCAATTCAAGAGGATAATCCACTTTCTGTGATGAAACCCAAACATGAATTATGAATACATCCATATAAAGTCTGAGAAAGCAAACAAAAACCTCCCAGGAAGCTCATCCCCCACCCCAAAAAAAAAAACAAGAAGGAAGCAGTACCCGCAAAATCTTAGCCTTCTGGTTAGATTCCCTCTTCCAGAAAAAACGGACGAACTGAATGGTCAAATACCTTAAAAATACAATGTTAAATCACACTGAGCATGAAATAAGCAAAGATAAATACATATATTAAGCAAAGAGAGTAAAACCTATGCAAAGCATCATAATAACAAAGATGAAGAAACCAGTCAACTACAGCCAGATCAGTGGATCATAATGATTCAAATCGAAGTTCAAAACTTGTTGAGGTTGAAATTAGGATCTATAACTATGCATTTTTTCCCTACGCACAATAAATCATGGAAGTGAAAATCAGTACTCACTGAACAAATAAATCTTGGCAAGATCAATTTGGTATGAACAACAAAACACTCAAGATAGACCTAACCAGAATTTGGATATTTCCAATTATGGCCTGTCTCCATTCCATTTCTTAAACTATTTCTTCTCCTTGAGGGAAAGAGCCGGTGTTGGTTTTTTTTGTGTGTGTTTCTTTGTTTTTTTTTTTTTGGGGGGGGTGTTGTTTGCCTCTATAATCACCACCACAGCCCCTCTTGGAACCTAACCACCAGTGGAAGCATCTTATCTTCATTCATCTTTTAAGTCAGTTTCTTGGCGTTTTCCAAACAGCATTCTTATTCACATTACCTCTCAAATCTTCTCTCTCTTGTCCCGATATTATTAGGGTCTATCTAATTCTATATACAGCAGACCTTTATAATCAAGAAATTAGGGCGTAAGCTTTCAGAAAATTCGCAAAGTTGCAATGATTGACTACATAGGAGCAACTTAGTAAATGCTGTATTATTAAAGTTAGCTAGAAAATTGTGCGATTTTCACATTCAAAATACACTAGGCAAAATATCACACGGTGAAACTAATGAAAGAGGAAACATCTACTTTGGCAGGGCGTTGATCCGAGATTCCTTCAAGTAGATTGCACTGCGCCCCAAAGCAGCAGAAGCCTTCTCCAACTCAGATTTTAAGCCCTGCATGATTTAAATTAATTACACTTTCTCAGATTTATTCAGTACCTGAGAACAAGAGCATTAACATTTAAAAAAAACAATATCATATTTTTTAAGAATTCATAAGACTCAACAAAATGCTAGACATTAATTATGTAGTACCAAGTTAAATTTATTAAAACCAACAATAAATATCCGAAAATTTCATCAAATAAATTATCACTGGTATCAGAGCTGGGGATAAATTTGAAGTTTCGGATGTTTCATAATCATCAGCATCAATGACATTCAGCAGCAGGAAACGATGAACTACGTGTAAAAAATAAGTATAGAAGGTAAGCAATAATGGACAGAAGATTTTCAGGAATAAATGATCCGCTACTTTATGAATGCACAGTGCTGCAGTAGCTGGTTATTCAGCTTCTCCTCAATAAACTATTATTTTTTGTCCATCTCACTTGAGTTCAACTATTGCCTATTGGTAAAAGCTAGTAGTAGAGAGGACGAGAAAGATGAATTGGAAGGAAGGTTATTGTTTTGGGATGGGGAGGAGGGCAAATTACAAGTTATTCAGGATGGGGAAGCTAGTCAATCATAGAAAACATGAAGACAGGAATAGAGTAGCAATAAATATAATCTCATCAATGAATAATTATCCCATTATTGCAGGAGTCAAGTCTTCAGAACTCTAATATATCAATAGCACTCACATGCTTCAGTCCTTCATGCAAATGGTTCACCTCCTGTGATATGTGGCATTTAAGTGAGTAAACTGATTCTGCTTCTGAGCTTTCTTCATTACTCTCTTGGCAATGTATCCTAGTAATTCATCACTAACAAAAATGAGTACAATGAATAGGTAAACTTTCAGGGTACCAATGAAGCATTTTAATATACTCAGTCATTTATAAGAAGCAGATTGTGTCCTTTAAAATGTGATAACTGAACCAGATAGCATCAACTACAATGCCACACAAGGGCATACATGTTCAGATAGAGACAAATGCATATGATTCTGAAGACCCCCACCTGTAGAAACCCAAAATAAACGTGTATTTCTTGTCCTAACCAGCTAGAAAGATACCTGCCTCATCTCATGGCCTACCGAGTTTAAGTTGACTACCAAAAATGGACGGGAAAACATCATTATTACATAAGAAGCCATCATTTTGAACAATAAATCGAGTGCCTAGAGTGTTAAAATAAAATAATATACCTCCTATTGTATTACCAGTTCTACCACTCAAATTCAAATGTTTTCTCGATGAAACATGCTTTACAATGATAAACTTTTAAAAAGAATAAAAAAAAGCCCACATGGACGAGATAACAACCAAAAGCCAGCCACTAAGGGTGGATTAGGGAAAGTTAACAGATGCATATAACGATGGTAACAAGAAAAACACAATTCAAATTAACCTTAAAATTCATTTTATTCTTGAAACATTCAAGGAATAATAGTTAAGCAGCAAGATATGACAGAGAAGAATGCAATAAATAGATGGTTGATGAATAAGTGCAATGCAAAATATTTACAGGTACAAGCAACTTATTGCATATTATTATTAGGAGTAGCAACAATTAAGACAAAATCTCAGATAGTTTACCTGCTAATAACGTCTATGCCAAAAAGAGCCTTCACATCATCAGGATTTTCACTGAAAGGAAAATTTAAATTAAATTACGAAGTAAATGACCATGAAAAAAGATTATTGAAAAATAAATAAGACACATTCATTCCTGAGAACTTATAAAGCCCAGTAAACCACAATGAAATTGCATTTTAAGGTAACTATGAATCAGACAGTAAGTGTGGAAGAGACAAGCATAAACAATGGAGTTCTTTTCTTGCATGCCAGCTTTTCTATGAAAAGTATCAGTTGAGATACCAAAGCAATTACTTTTAAATGCTTAGCAATAGCAAGAAAATCACCTAGATCCAGGGGATCTGAGAGACTGAGAAAGTGTGTACAAAAGTTGTGTCCAACATTCTTCAGCATCCTGATAGATATGAA
>JANTPZ010036254.1:0-14511 GCA_025593235.1 Vachellia pachyceras
GCAACTTAAGCAACTTTTCACATTTTCCATAATTCAATAGCAGACTTTGTTTCATTTTCTTACATTCCCAAATTCTTTAATATTCCCATATACACCAACTTAAAAATTTGTACACACCTATATGCACATATACTCACTTTCAGATTTTTCAGAATATATATGTACAGCTACCCATGTATGTACATATATATATATCACAGTAATAAATCAACCTTTGCAGTGATCAAATTCTAAACCATTGAAAATTATCTATTAAAATTCCTTTACTTTGCTGTAGTCTTATACTGTCAAAATTCAAAACTTCTAATAATACTAACCTTAAAAATTTCCTCTAATCATAATAAAACTACCACCATTAGGAGAATAAAAATATATAGAATAACTTCTATAAAAGCAGTCTATTGAAAATAAGTGATTCTAGTTAGCTAAATTATCTCCACACGATGAACTCAGAACGTACCTCCTCCTCCCTTCTGTGAACGCATAAGGCGAGAGGAATGAGAAAGTGAAGGTATTTATAATACCTTGCCTCAACTGCATCTCGCTCTCTTCTTTTTTTTCCCTTTCTTCCTTCAATGCGTTTTGACTTTCCTTCTCCTTTTTCTTCCTCTTATAAACGTATTTTTCTCCCTCTTCCTCTCCTTTATTTTTTTTCCACACTTGCCGACGCTTTGTCTCATTTCCTTCTCTTTAATTTTTCAACGCCTCCCTCTCACCTGTTTCCCTTCCTTCCTTCTTTCCATTTTTTCAACATCCCATTTAATGGGATATGACACTTAAGGTTTGCGGAGCTTGCGAATAAATTTAACACATATTTGGCACGTTTGGAATCAGGTTTGCAGAAGTCAAGATAAAAAACCTCTAACGTGCTTTTCCAAGCACACAATCAAGTAGTTCTGAAGCGTGGTGAAAATGAGGAGTGGGTTTTGCCTATTGCTAAGAGGAGGAAAAATTCTAGTTTTAACTCACCAAGCAAAGCTGAATCAATACTACTAGAGCAAGCTAAAGTGGATGAAGAAATTGCGATGGTTGATCAGAAAGAAAAATAATAATAGGAGGTTCACCGACCCCAAAATGCTTGGTTCACGCAATTTCCTTTTGAGTTTTCATGATTTCTTCACTTTGCAACAGGAAGGAATGATACTGATGATGAACAAAAAAAGAAGAAGAAGAAAGGACAGGCAAAAAAGGAACTATTTAAAGGTAAGTCTTTGAAACCCAGTTTGGTGATTGGGGATGTAGGTTTTTCTAAAAGAGGGCATGGTGGCTGGCCGTTCACAGCCACCGATGAACAATGATTTGTTTATCTTGGAATTGTCAAGGTTTATGAAGCACTTTGACAATTGGTCACTTATGGATCCTATGCAGGAAGTACAAACCACTGATGGTTTTTCTGGCGGAAACTAAAATGAGAACATTAAGAATTGAAAAGGTACAACATAAGTTGGTTTTTATGAATGCTATTTATGTTAATCCTATAGGTAGATCTGGTAGATTAGCTTGTTAATGGAGAGAAGGCTTGGATATCTCAATTGGAATGGTTGACAGACATTATATTCACATTGAGGAGGCAATAATGAATGGGAAGGGGTTTGGTGCGATTATCTGTGTGTATGGTCCTACAGATGTAAACTTAAAAACAAAGATGGTAGAATGTAAAACCATCTGGAGGTTCTTCGTTGTTTGTTTTGGGGGATTTTGATGATATGTTATATCATTCGGATAAGGAGGGAGGCATAATTGTTACTAATAGAGATTTGGAGAGATTTAGAAACTTTATTACTGAATGTGAAATGATGGAATTCGAGACCAAGAGATGTATAATAATAGAGATGGTGGGGGTTTTATTAGAGAACGAATTGATAGAGTTGTCACAAATACTATATGGCGTGATAAGTTTTCCAAAGGACGATGCCATCCACAGTTATTTTGAATACTGCGAATCTTTGACCCCCAAAATTATTCAAGTTTGATATGAGATGGCTAGCTCATCCACAGTTCGAGGAAATGATTGGAAATAATTAGAAGGGTAGTAGGAATGAAGGAATGAAGTGGCTTTGGAGAGTTTGTAGAAAGCTGATCTACCTTAAGGAGAATATTGAATGAGTGGCATAATCTTGAATTTGAGAATAATCTAAAAGCCATTAATATGTTGATGGGGCAGATTCATAACTGTTTGAAAAAGGAGTGGAACGAATCTACTGCACAAGAGTTAGCAATGTTAAAAATAAATTGAATATGATATGGCAGTAGGAGGAAATTTATTGGGCCCAAAAATCAAGGGTGCAGTGGTTAAAGTGTGGGAATCAAAACACCAAATTTTTTCACATGACAACTGTAAAAAGAAGGTGTACAAATAAAATTACTTGTTTAAGGAGAGGTGATGACTCTTGTGCTGAAGGAGAGGATGAAAATGGAAAATGTTTTGAATATTTCTATGCAAATTTATTTAACAGCCCGAGAGAAAGAGATTTCAGTACTTCCCTGGATTACATGGAACAAGTGGTGACTGAGCATGATAATAAAGTGCTAATGGCTGATGTATTTGATGAGGAAGTAAAAAGGGTTGTTTTTGAACTAGGGGCTTCAAAAGCCCTGGGTCCTAATGGCTTCACTAGCAATTTTTACCAAAAGGAATGACTTGTTGTGGGCACATAGGTTTGTTCTCTCATTAGAAAATTTTCTCTGATGGTTTCAGCTTACATGAGATTAATACTACTTATCTAGTGCTTATCCCAAAAATTGACTGTCTTGAGTTGGTTAGTGATTATCGACCTATTAGTATGTGCAATTTTTCATATAAAGTTTTTCAAAAGTGATTGCTAACAAACTCAAGCCTTTACTTAGCAATATGATTTCTGAATGCCAAAGAGCTTTTATAACTGGAAGACTTGTTCAAGATAATATTGTGATTGTTCATAAAGCTTTTCATCATTATTTGAAAACTAAGAAAAATATTTCTAAGTTAACCTTGAAGCTTGATATGAATAAGGCTTATGGTAGAGTAGAGTGGGATATTTTAGTGGTTGTTTTACTGAAAATTGGTTCTAGCAAAGAATGGGTAAAACAAATTTAGTGGTGTTTGGCATCAGTAAATTTCTTGATAATGCCCTCTAGCAAGAGTGTATCAAAACTGGTTCCTAAAAGGGGCTTAAGGAAAGGAGACCCTCTTTCTCCTTATCTATTCATACTAGCTAGTCAACAATGTTTTCTCTAAAATGATTGGGAAAGAAGAGAATTTGGGGCGAATTAGAGGGATTAAGTTAGCCTCGGGTTGCTCGTGGATCACTCACTCTACGTTTGCTAATGATTTTGTCTTCTTTCTTCAGGCCTAAATTGAGAATTGCAGAAACATGAAATATTTGCTAGATTTATATTGCCAAGCATCAAGACAAATTGTGAATGTTAGCAAACTTGTATCTATTTTTATAAATCTGTCCGTGACTTATTAAAGGAGGAGATTGGTTATTTGTTTCAAATTGCAGTAGTGGACACTCCCAAGAATTATTTGGGTTTACCTACTACTTGGGGTAGATCTAAAGCTCAAGCATTGAACTTTGTAATTGATAAAGTCAAGAGAATGGTGCAGAGCTAGGAGAGAAGCTTCCTTTCTGAGGCTAAGAAAGGTGCTTATCAAATCTGTTCCAAATGCCATACCTATCTGTTCCATGTCTTGTTTTCTTTTTGTAAAGTCTACTTTGCTTAAACTAGATCAACTTATTCAAGCTTCTAGTGGAAAGAGTGTGATAATAAAAGAAAAATTCATTGGGTATCAAAGGAAAAACTAAATGAGGATAAGTTAAATGGCGGGATGGGTTTAAAGATTTTAATGCTTTTAATATGGCTTTGTTAGCTAAGCTAGGATGGAGAATTATAAATGAACCAAATTAGTTGTTGATTAAGATTATAAAAGGAAGGTACTTCTCAAGTTGTAATTTTCTAGAAGCAAAGAAGGGTGGAAGGGCCTCTTGGATTTGGAATAGTATCTTAGAAGGTCGAAGGGTACTTTAAAAAAATGTTTTAGCAAGTATTGGTAATGGAAGGAGGATTAGAGTGTGGGGACCCTTGGGTTAAAAATTTGAATGTTTTTAAATTAATTTATCCTTGTCCTTTTCCCTCTTTGTCCAACTTGAGAGTCTCTATATCAAAAATGGTGAGCGATGGGACTTGACATTAGTAGAACCACTTCTGGAGCAATTTGAGTGTGATGCAACTAAAAAAGTGACTAGCTTACTCAGGGCATGAGGATGGATGGTGTTGGACGAGGGATTCTCAAAGGTGTTATTCAGTAAAGGAGGGTTATAGAATTGCTAGGAAATTACTAAGGAGTAAGGTTGAAACAAGGGCAGAATCATCTTATTTAAGCCTAGAAAGCTTGTGGAGGAAAGTGTGGAAGCTTAAAGAACCTAAGAAAATTCAAAATTTATGTGGCGTTTGCTGTCAAATGCACTACTAACAATGAAAAACTTGCTGAAAAGGAAATGTGCCGTAACTGATTTATGTTTAATTTGTAAAAGTAAGAGTAAGTCATCTAGCCATCTTTTCTTGCTATGTGACTGTGTAAAGCTTGCTTGATTTGGAAGTTCTTTTGCTTTTCGTTGTCATGAGATCAGTACCAGGATATTAATTCCTGGTTACATTGGTTGCTTTATAAAGCTGATGTAATATCCAATAAAAAAATCGGAATCAGAAAAAAGGGGACCAAGGTGTGAAAATGAATACGTGGGAGGGTAAAATGGTTATTTCACCCCATATTTTAATGCCCCGACTTCACATTTTCTTCTACACTATTCCTCATTCAATTCCACTCTCCAGAAGACATGAGCAGCAACGGGAAAGAAAGAGTGGGAGAGCGTCGGACTAGCAGTGCCTTCTTCCACCGGAGGAGAGCATTTTTCCACTGGTACAAACATAGATTCGGGTTCAGGTGAGTTTCCTGAACACTCATTTACCCTCATATTTTTCTATCTATTCCATTTTGGATCTTTGAGGAGATAGCAAAGTTGAGAAATCAAAGGTAAACTAGTGATTTTTGTTATTGTTGCTCTCAATGAACGGTGCCTTTCTACTTTGGATTTCTGACCAAAAAGAATGCAATTTCTCCGATTAAAGTTGAATATGGTTGTTTAGAAGATATTAGGAGTTGGAATTGTTGAGTGCACGTGAAAGGGGTGCTCGGTTTTGTGAGAAAATGAAGCAACGGTGTCGACTCCGTATTATTCTCCTTGGATTTGAGAAGAAATGAGGGTTGAGACTTTTAGTTGTTGGAAATGATGCTAAGGATTTTTGGATACGAATTAACAGAGCCTTGGTAAAATTATTTAATTGTGGTTGGTGTTAAGAGTTTTTGAAATGTGTTTTGGGGCTGCATGTTGATTTCTTTCACGGGATAATGGGCCTTTAATATTTAGGATAAAAGTACTTGTGTTAATGGCTATCTCTATAAGGACTTGAGTTTTAGATTGGCAAGACATACCCTGGAATCTATATGTGTCTTCGATTTTGTGCAGGGTGGTTGAGATGGATCCTCAAAGCTGTAACAGAATTTTAAAATCTGGAATTCAGACTTAAAGAAAAAAATTCTGCAAAGTATAAAATTAATGCAAGAGTTAAGAATTTGGTTTAAGTTTGTGAGTACCACACCTTGATGATAAAGAGAGCTTTAAATGCTCAAGAAATGTTTAAAGGTTCCTCTAAATCAACATTGAGAAGTTAACTGAGTCATGTGGTTGAATGGAATTGATGGCTTCACAAGAGGTAAAGCAATAACTAATGATATCTTTTCTCTATGAAATTTGATGAGCACTTAGCACATATCTTGAACTTTAAAATAAGTCCTAGTACATGTTATCTGGGTGAGTGGATTGTATGACATGGATTTTTAATATTGGTCTGGAAAGCTGAAACAATTACTTTTCACCAAGTGTGCAGTAGGAAATTTCATTACTTTTGTGAGGCAAGGATCTAGATTTGATAATGGGCTTTATTTTTCCTTTGTGAAGGATGAAGACATATTTAAATAGAGCTTTGAATCACTTCGTTTGAGATTTTATAGATGATGTTATGAATTTTCAAAGTTGGATCTGGAAAACTGAAAAAAATTGTATTTTCTGATGAAGCAATAATTTTATAGCATTAGTTTTGGAACCTGGGTTAATAATAAATTTTGAATGATAATTGTCTTTGTAAGAGGATGTAGAGAGCTTTGAATGGACATTTAAACCACTGCATTTGGAGTTTTATGGAATGAGTTATGGTTTTTTTAGATCATTATAAATTTAGGAGCATAATGATGTTGATTGAATATGCTTGTATATTATTGTTAGAAGGGGAAGGAGAAGATAAATAGGGAGTTGAAAGATAGAGAAAAATTATTCGTTGAGAGCATAAAAGGTGAGTGAATAGCGTCCCATTATATTTTTTTTATATAAATCACGTTTTACTATCTTCATATTTTATTATCTATTACCACATTTTGAGCATGATTTCATTAATAATGGATTATCGAAATTATTTGATCCTCTCCTTTATGTTATAAAGAGAAAGGATTGAAGAATTTTTTTATGTTATTCATTCATTTCCTATTTTATTTTAATTGAGTATTTAAATGTGGAAACCGAAGGAAAGACTTCTGGAATTTTAATTCATGCATAGAGATAGCGGAAAGAAACAAAACATTCATACGTTATGCATGCTTAAAAATGATTTTGATATATACTCTATGCAGGCTTGAGAATAGTTTAAAGATATTGTTTGTAAACTTTTCATGCTGGGATCCCTGTTATAAAGTATTCCAAATAATTTTACCATTGAAAATGGTTTGGAAATTGATCCCTTGCATGCTTGAAAATGTTTTTAAAGGACTGAATACAGAACGCTGGTTACTAACAGCAGTAATGTTAGTTCTTGGCGCAACATGGTTAATTTCGAGCTCGCTTGATATTCGTGGGCTTTAACTCACGCATGTTATTCGTAGGGTTATCCCTGCGCTTGTTTTGTGGCCTCTAGCCGTGCCTATTGGTTATTTACCCTCGTGAACTGTGTGTTCACACATGTTTCATAGCCTTGAGCTGCACCTGGTTATTTACCCTTGCGGACTGTGTGTCCACGTTTGATATTTTGTTCTGTTGAAGTTCTTCGAAAATTTGAGATTTGAATATCTTTGTTAAATCGATTTTGCTAAATTTTGTTACGTAAATGAAATTCTCTGGAAAATGAGTTATTGTACATCTTCAAGCATGAATTGATTTTATTCTTCAGAAATTGAGATTTACTATTATGTTATTTATCAAAGTTGAATTCATTAGATGGGACATTATCCACCAGAATTTATCTTTGACTTCAGATAGCCCAGGTGACCGTATATCTCTGGTTGAGTAGTGAAGAGCCTCCATGTCGTTATGAAAGACATTGGCTTATTTTGTAACTGTTGTTTGGTGTAACAACTCATGTGTATGCACTATTTTTAAATATTAGGCGCTCCAGGTAATCTATAGGTGTGGTCCTGTGCTTTAATTATATGTTGATAACGCATAATATGTTTTGATGTCATAATCTTGAGTAAAGAAATAGTACATTGTGTTATTTAGTATTTTAGCGATTGGGCAAATGACATGGATATTTTTTAAAACGGAAAGCTTAAGGAATGCGATATCTCTCATATTCATGCCAATCACCTCTAAAGTTAGGGTGGGACAGCTTATCTCAATGAATGGCATAAGGCTTTTCTAGCAATGATGTTGCAGAAAATATGGAAGATAAGATGTGACTACATGTTTCAGAATATAAATCCTGATCCTGTATTTGTTTTCAATCAGGCAAGCGCTTCTCTTAATGAATTTTGGGAGATTTTTATTGTGAACCAAAATGTTAAAGGATCCTCATATACTCAATATTGGAAATAAAGTAATCAATGTATGGCATCCTCTAAAAGGTAATTGTCTAAAGATTAATGTTGATGGTGCCCTTGTAAAAGATAAGGGGCTTGCGGCAATTGCTTTGGTACTATGAGACTCAAATGGGATATTCTGGATGGCATAAATAAGATAGTCTGTTCAAAGTCTTTGTTGATGACAGAATGTATGGCTCTGCATGAAGCAGTTATTTATGCCAATGATAATTATTTAGATGATGTGATTTTTGCAAAATATAATTTAATTAGAAACCATGTTTTGTGTAGATTACCAGGAAAGCAAATTTAGCAGTTGACTTAGTTGCTAAAGTTTCTATGACAGGGTCGGGTCCTTCTGATTGGGCATGGAGACCTTCCAATTGTTTACAACAGTTGTTGGAGAGACTTTAATGCTTTCGTTGACGATAATGGTTAATTTTGATTGTATTTGTTTTACTTTAATATAGGTTTAGTTTGTTAGATTTATTTGTTAGTTCTCTTTTAAAGTTTTTAGTTCTGTAAGCTGGATGTTTGTTTTTCTAGTTTAATGTCAATGAAAGCTCATTTTCTCACCAAAAAAGAGTTTACCTCTCATTCACACAAAAGCAGAGGCAGTTACATCCATTATAAGAATGGTTCTCTAAAGAGTACAAAAGGATTAGATGAAAAAAAGTGCGCAATATCTCTAAGGTTTTGGTTGCATTTACTTTAGGCTTAATTTACTACTACATATTCATATATTATAGAGTGCAATTGGGTTAATTGGAAAATTTTTTGTAAGATATAATAAGATCATTGAACATGAATTGCACTCCTAACATTTAAGACGACAAATACTTTTACAAAGTGATAATTTAACTTTATTTATGTGTAATTCAAAAAGAAATGTAATAAGGTTAATCTTATTGTGTATGTTCATTTGGAGTGATAGAGAATGTATCTATAAAGTATAAAGTATAGTCACAAAAGTAAAAGAATAAAGAGGCTCTTAAATGAGATGCCTCTGTCACTATGCATTACTATTTATAGACGGGGGTAGCAAATAATAATACATTGACGGTCATCCCTCTATGGGTCATTACAACAATATACTTGAGAACTATTTAATGATATTCACGATGATAAAATATATTCAACTAGTATGAAGAGATGTCTTGAAACGACACCTTTTAAAGTAATGTTTTTTCAATTAAAATATCACAACCATCTCACCTTAATAAAAAGTCACAATCATATGTTAAATTCATATATCCATAGACTGGTTCATGAATCAATATAATTAAATAATTAATAGTTATTTAAAATGGTTTTCCATGAAGAGCTATACATTTATGGTATATATAAAGACATGACTCTAGAGTTATAGTTCTTTAATTACACAACCCTTCACATAACCTCTATTTTATAAGGACATAACATTTGAGAAATCACGTAGAAATATTCCAACATATATCACTATATAGATCAAAGGGCATTAATATATTAACATATGATATAGAGTCTGCAACAAAGTTTATTCATAAACTATGTAGTGCTGGGTTTTATCTCTACTTATAACATATATCTAATTTGACTCATTATGGGTTAAAGCACTAGCTAGATCGATTTTCGGATTTTTAAAGTTTAAACCAATTAATATATCTTTAGTTACTTGCAACAAACGTTTAGCTTGACTCATGATGTTTTAAGCACCAGCTAGGTCTACATATTTTTGTTCGTTTTTGGTGTTTTGAGTACATATGTAGAGCCTAGAGATCGATAAGCTAGTATGTGCACTAAATACGTGACCTGGATTGGGTTCAGGATTTAACAACTGTCCTTCCTCAGATCCCATTCCAGTTGGTTTAGAAAATGAGAGGACCTTAAATTTTCCTCTTCTCTCTCAAAAAAATCTTCTTTTACATCATGTCATATTTTTATTTTATGTGCGGCTCCCGTTGTTTAGAGGAAAAGGTTCTTACCCCTTCGAAAACGAAACCTCAGGCCCGTGTCTCTCCCCCAGTTGTATTATACCATTTCAAATAATTCATAGGGACCACCCTTTTATTTGATCTGCACTCTTCACAGAGATGGTAAATAATATCTATATATATATATATATAATACAACCCATTCTTTAAAATATATATGTTTATGTGGAGATTGATGAATATATATAATACAAAAGTGGTACTTGCTATATATTGAAGGACCAGAAGATAGATATATTCAAATCATTTGGACCCCTTCTGCTGTTTGTTATCTGATAGAACAAGTGAATATATAATTTTTTAGATCACCTTAGCGAATCAATGAACAAGTTGTGGCAAAGGTAAACTTGGCAGCTTGGAGGAAGAATCCTGAATATGCCGCACGTACGTTGTGTCATGCTCAGTGGGGTCCACCTTGTTTTCCCTATTATTTCTTCTTACCACAGAAATGAAGTGTGGGGCTGTTCCTGCCAAGCATTCAGTCATGATCATCATCATCATCATACTGCACCATATATTGCATATATACATACACACACATATATATAGATCATCAAAACAACATAAGCTTCTTCTTCCAGAAGACATATATGCGCGTTATCAAGCCATGCTCATCATTCATCAATGCCTTCATGTTTTACAGATATGCATTGCATTATAAATTAAGAACCAATAAATCTACCCAGAAAACAAAAGATCCAGTTATACGTTTTATCAGTATTGAGGAGAGAAAAATTCAAAGTAAGTGCATCAAAAGTGCTGTGAATAAAGTAAAAGAGATAAATATATATATATATAGAGAGAGAGAGAGAGTGATAATATAATTAGGAGAAGATGATGAAGAGAGAGATATAAAGAGGGTTAATATTGAAGAGGGAGATCGAGGAGGTTTCAGAATGTGATGGCAGAAGAATAGAGAGCACAAAGGAATGAAATGCAGTGAGTTTCATGCAAATCATCATATGTGCTCTCTATCTTCTGTCAACAACAATCTCCTTGTTTCTTCTTCCCTCTCCTTTATCTCTCTCACTTCTCTCTACCACCTTCTTGACAGTATCATCAGAATCATAAAGAATGAGAAGGAGGAGGAGGAAGAGGAGAAATCAAATCAAGTAACGTGATTTGCAGCTTTGGACGACTAGTAGTAGTGTTATACCTCTCTTACCCACCACCACCACCACCACCACATGCACCTATTTATAGGAAAAATGAGAAAAGGCCTCTTAATCAACCATTCTACAATCGACCCTAATTCACTAGCTACTTCCCTCTTGTACCTCATTTTTGTAACCACTTTTCACGAGATAAAATATTTTCTAAAGGACACCCTTGTAACCGTCCATTTACGTACCTCATGTAAATCCATGCATGCCATATTAGAAACTGTACTTTCTATCACATATAATGTATTTTTTTTCCTAAAACTAATCATCTATTAATTTTTATTTTTATTTTCCATGCAAATAAATTTAATTATTTCTACCTAATCCTTGTTCCGTCATTTATTTATGTTGTAGGGGAGGTTTTGGTCGCCCATGTGCTGTAGGATTTTCTGTAATATCTTTTGATATCATTCAATTCGTATATTTTCTGAAGTTGTAACTCACAATATATCCAAATCGTATAAAGTTGTTGTGATTTTACATCTATCTCGTTCACTTACTATAAGCGGTGTGTGGGCCCCACGTTATGCAGATACTCCCACTGAAGAAGGACCTCTTGAATGGGTCAAGGCAAGTGACAGTGAAGCTGTCAAGTGGTTCAAAATTATTGTACGACACCATTAATGTTCAATATTAATATTAATATTATTTAGTTTACTATTAGTATATTAATAAATATATGCTGACAAATTAGTCTTTATCTCTTTATTTAATTTTTCCAAAGTTGGTGATTGAGAAGTAAGGTAACTTGAGTGAATTGATATTCCATATTTAGGAGCCATTAGTTTTAAAAAGAAACCTAATCACACAATACTGGAAGGTTGTGGATGATTCTGTGAAATATGCGCGTGGTTGGAAAGTCACCATCACCGAGCAGAAGGCTATTAAATAAAACCGGATCAGTTTCTTCTTCAGCCTACATTATTATTAATGAACCAAAACCATAACATGTTTTCGATGATACTAAGATTTCTTGAGCACCACACAGTACCAAACATGCTTCTTTAATTTCATTTATAGCGATTTTGTTCTGTGGATATGCATTTGCACTGTTCATGTTTTGGGGTAGCAATACCTGTGTGTGCGTGTGTTTGGATGTTCTCTTAAGCAAATATTGGCTTCAGATTGTAAATAAACAAGAGAAAATCACGATGTTTAATGCTGGTTCATGTTTAATTTACACATTTAACTTCCCTATTGTAATAGTTTGGAGAGATGAACTTCAAATGGTTAAGGATTATTAGATGCAACAGAAATTTAAGAGGAATTACTATGATGTCCCAAGGAATTGCCTGAAAATTTAATAACAACTTAGGAGCATATGATGAAAAGTCTAGTACAAGAAATAACAACATATTTATACTTCTCACTTTTCATTAGGACTTTTTCCAAATTAAATCCATTCCTTGAAACCTCATAATAATTCCCCCAAGAATTTTCTGCAGCAACATTTTTTCTAGGCAAGAATGTTCATTATTTAACAACAGTTTACTGGTCATTAATTATGAACTAAACAGAGAGTATCAACCCACAAAACCAATTAAAATGTTGAGTGCATCAGCTTCTTTCTGTATCTCTGATTTTTACTAAAGGATTGGCAAAGCCTAGTCAATTCATGGGTATGTTGACCCAGCAAAGAAGCAAGTCTAAAATAGAAACTATATGCTGTATGGAAAATAGGCCTGCGCATTTCTACCATATATGATGTTGCATAAGTTGCATAAGCATGAAACCAACTCATACTCCACAAAAGTAAAACCAAAAGATTAATTTATAGCTGAGGTTAACCAATCAATAAACATTAGGATAATGAAAACAGTAATAATTAAGGGAGAGAAAAAATTGTGCAGGAAATTGCTTCCAGAAGGAATCATATCTCCAAGTTTCAGTTTGAAGAGAGATGAAAGAGAAGGTGGATGTTTTTGGCAATAGGTTAAGTATATGCCAGTGTGTTATATTCTCCATGACAAAGGTTAAAAGAATTTCCCAAGAAGCAGGATCTGTGCATCATTGCTATATTAGCCAAACAGCATCTATGCATCACCATAATTGCTAAAAATATCTTCTCACATGCATCTGTTTGTGTGGCTCTCGGATAGATTTATATTCTGCGTTCCTTTCATATATTTATTATTGTATATTTACTCTATTTCCAATCATGATACATTATTGTCGAGGATATTATCATTCTTGTAAAGCTTACTTTGAATAGACTTGATAAAGAGGTAGTAGCGTTTAGACCACGAACACGTTCAAAATCTCTCCCCATGGATTTTTGAAAAAGGAATGTAGTGTGAAATAATAGAATAAACTTTTCAATGATGAGTTCAAATAGAGCATAAGATGAACAGAACATAGTCAGAGAATTAGAATTAGAATGAATTGAAGATGTGGCAAAGCATGAAGATTTTTTTAGTTGGGATGAAAAAAAGACTAATAAGGCGGACATTTTGAATTCTACAGTGATGGTCTTACTTTCGTTTTCTCTTTTTCAGAAGATTCCTGAGAGTACGGTCCTGAATTGCTGATTAAAGATTGAGGATTTGCATGATGAACATGGAAAAGAACCGATCAGGGAAAGTTGTTAAGATAAATTACTTCTGGACTTATCATTTAAGAGACAAATCTTTATGTATCTCCTTATTTTTCTTTTAATTCTAATGAGTTATGATTTTTTGAACTGTAATATTCAAGAGACGTGATAGTAGGATGGTTGAAATTTCTCCTTCAATATAAGCAATAATGAATGTGCTGTTGTTAAAAGAAGGAACAATAATATTGTGACAGGCCTTTCTCTGTTCCTCTATAAACCTAGTTGATCTTCATGTCTATAGTATGGCGTGGATAAGTCATAAAATGAGTTGTATGACAGTGAGGACGTATATGTTTCAGACTGAGCCATAAAATGAGTTGAAAGTGACGCAATCAGATCACAATCAAAGTAACCTGCTACTCTTATTTCACCTTTCTCTCATTTCTTCAATAATTCTCTCCACAGTAAGAGGCATCAAACCACCTCGAATTACAACCTCAAAAGCTAAACCCAGAACATTGATTTTACCAATTTTTGTGACAGATCTTGCAGACGCTCCTCTCTTACCAAGAGAATTTCAAATGCTATTAGAACCTCAAATCTGAATCTTGCTGACTTTTAAGATGTTAAATGAGATGCATTGCTAGCTAGAAACAGGCATGTGAAGGCGTAGTATTTTCAGATTGAGATACACATGAAGTGTAGCGTAGAGCCGGTAATACGGGTTTTACCCACGGGCTAAACCCGCCCAACCCATAACCATGGTGGGTTGGGTTTTGAAAAATGAGGCCCATTTTGATACGGGTATTTTGGCCCGAACCCATATGGGCCAAACCCATGACGGGTTAGCCCGACGGGTTGGCGGGTAGCCCATATTTTTTAAAATAGGCAACTATTAAAAAAATATTATTATTATTTTGGAGTTTTTTACATTCCTGGATTGGATTTATGGAT
>JANTPZ010036255.1:0-17711 GCA_025593235.1 Vachellia pachyceras
TTACCTTCCATGTATTTTCCAAAGCCCCAGACGTTGCATTATGTCTCGCTTTAAATCTTCTTCTCTTGGTCATGGTCCTTTTATGTCCAGGGTATGTGCCATTTATTTCTTCCCTTCTCTTAACCAGCATTATCATTATTCTAGAGCCATGTCATAGATATACTTTTGCTAATCAAGATGCTTTTATATATGCATGAACTTGTTTCAATGATGAAGCAGCGCATGGAAGTGGAACAAGGTATCTGCAGCTTCCAAGCCTTTTTCTTTGAACACTGAGTTGGTTCTCAACATGTCTTCTTATTATGGTCCTTTAACAGTAGTGAACTGGGAACCTCCAAATCAGCCAGCTTTGAACATGTATTATGTTGTCAATGAATTATGTAGAGTTGTAGACAGACACCTGAGTTGTAGCCATAAAATAACATGTCTTGTGCTTTCCATTATTCTAGAGGGAGTCGTAGCAAATAAACAGATGGTGGGAAACAGATGTTCCCATTCAAGTCAGTCATTTTCACCATCATCTTAATGGCATGGATGTGTGAATTTCATTTAATTTCACTGATTTGGTTCATTCCTAGAAGTTAATATGGTCCTAGTTTTGCAATTTTATAGCTATAAATTGTCAACATACCATTGACACATGCAATTTCAGATTGTCTCTTTATTACAATATATGGCAGAGAACGAAGTGGGCAGTGTCACTTCAGAAGTTCTCCACAAATTTCAAATTCAGCGTGCAGCATATCAGACATTACTTGTTCACAAGGTAAAGAGGAAAAAATTAGGACAAGGTAGCTTAAGCAGAAATATAAATGGGAAAGAAAGAAATATCAACTTGCAGTCGAATTAAGAAAAATTCCTAGGTTTAGATAGCTTGAGGGAAAATGTGAATCAGGAAATGTAGAAGCAAAAAACTTGTGGAGGGAGGGCCATAAAATATTCAAAACATAACAGCTTATGAATGTGGTAATTTTCTTTTTCTTATTTGTTCATTATGGAATGATTTATAGGTCATAATCAAATATGTAAGACAATAAAAAGGATGTTAGAAGTTAGCAAAATCCCCAATCAATATAACAGTCTGGCATCTTAATTTGTTCTGGATATCTTCAGATAAATTGATAGAAAAATGTTTTACTTTTCCTAATGAGAACTGTATGGTAGGTCAAACAAATCCTGATCAACTGACTGAGGAAAACCAGATCAAGAGTTGCCACTATGCGGGAGATACCAGTTCAGAGCTAGGGTGAAAAATTGATGCGTAAAGAATTTCTGCATTATACAGGGGGCAGTTGCCGGTCATTGACTTGGAGAGAAAGGGTAAATGTAGCATTTGGTACCTCTAGAGGCCTAAAATACCTTCATGAGATTAACATAATCCATGGAAGCATAAAACCAAGCAACATTCTTCTGACCCATGAATTTGAACCTCTGGCACTTGAACTGCTGTGGCTGTGAACATAATTTTCATCTGTCTAACAATATCTGAACAAAAAGCTCCTCCTCGTCTCCTTTCTTTTTTCCAAACAAATTTATCATGAATTTATTTATTTTCATTCTTTTGATAGCAATCAGCCACATGCTTCTGGCTATGTTTTCATAATGCCCATTTGTTGCAGGAGGCATCTATGCCCATTTTTTCATAATGTCTTGACTAACATTTTAATTAGTATTGCAGATCTATGATATTTTCCAGCTGCTGCGCCGGGTAAAATTCAGGTTGGAGTCTTCTCTGCCACAATGCCTCCAGAGGCTCTTGATATCACCAGGAAGTTCATGAATAGGCCTGTGAGAATCTTGGTAAAACGTGATGAACTGACCCTTGAAGGTATCAAGCAATTTTATGTCAATGTTGATAAGGAGGAGTGGAAACTAGAGACACTGTGTGATCTTTATGAAACATTGGCCATCACCCAGAGTGTCATTTTTGTCAACACAAGGCCCGAGGTGGACTGGCTTACTGATAAGATATGGATAAAGTGGCACAAGATATGGATGGCTTGCTTCTAATTTTTATATTTATTATTTTTTAACTGTAAGATTTTTATCAGACATTAGGATGTATGCTTATTGTTAAAGATATCGAATACTTGATATTACTATTTAAAATTTAATTTTCAGGTCAATTGTGTAAGTGAATAGGGTTTGTTTATAAAATGTTTTTTAAATGTGTAATTGATTTATATTTAAAATCTGAGTTATTTAGTAATAAAATTGATGAATATAATGATACTAAATTCATGTAATTGTTTATTTAGTGATGAAATATAACACATTTAGCGATGGAATTGTTAGCGACCATCGATTTAGCGATGGAAAAAATTCCGTCGCTAAACCTGATTTTTCTGTCGTTAATTTCGTCGTTAATTTTGATTTTTCTGGTAGTGTTTGGATCCTCACAATTTCAAGTCATGTGGAACTCTTTCTTTGACGCACCCATACAATATTCACAACACTCGACCGTGGAGTTCCTAAACACGCGCCTAAATCAATCCATTCCATTCCTGCCTTTTTTCATTTTCACTTGTTGCTTTCAATATTCTATTCTAAGCCAAACATGCCCCGACGATACATACATATATCGATGAATGAGCTATGCTTTTTTTTTTTTTTACAATTTATGAATTGTCGTGGGATATGTTATTTACATTATGGCTACCCCTAATATTTTAGATATTTTTCCATCTAGCTATTATTTGAATTAATATTTTATGAAGATGAAGGAGGGAGTCCATATTAAATTTGATGGATTTGACCAATTAATTGACCGAAAATATTGAAATAATAAAATGTTGTCAAACTCTGAGTTTAAATAATTAAACTTGCGACAGAAAAGCAAACTCCGATATTTTAAACTCCAACCGTTACGAGTTGGAAAATAACATAGAATAAAAAATGTTGAAATTTAATAAAAATAATTTTTCCTGATTATTTTTGTAACAACTAATACAATACCTACAACTTGTAAGGTTGCTGCTTGAATAGCATACTGAAGAATCATGAACAAGCCAGAGTTTGACTGGAATAAGAGGACGACTGTTGTTAAAGGTGTGGCTAATGCTTTATTCCATATGCATCATGGCTGTTCGATTCCTATTGTGCATCGCGACATATCAAGCAAGAATGTTCTTCTCAATTCAGAATATATGATGAAGCTCGCATCATTGACTTTGGAACAGCGAAGTTTCTGAACACTGATTCAAACAATATGACCACATTTGCGGGCGCAATTGTGTATGCTGCACCAGGTAAGACCTTTTTGTCTATTCTTTCCAAAATACTACTCTTTGCAATATTAAGGATATACATAACATTAAATCTATTGCAGAAAGTGCACTCATACTATCGAAGAAAGTGCTCTCATAATGAAAGCAAACGAGAAATATGATGTTTATAGTTTCAAAGTGCTGACTTTAGAAATCACTATGGGAAAACATCCAGCAGAGTTTGTTTTATCCTTGATGGAGAATTCAACCATTAATGATTTGCTGTTAAGTAGACCAACGACCTTCTCCAGCCATAAAACCAATCCTAGATGATGTAATCTTAGTTGTAAAAATAACTTTTTCTTGTTTGAATGAGACTCCTCAGTATCGTCCAAAACCATGGAACAAGTATCTACAGCGTTTGCAAGGATGCCAAAATCTTATACAGAGGATGAATTTTACTCCACCAAAATTGGACAACTAATGAGGGATTGAACTTCATTTTTGAGTGTGTACACTTGGATAAAGTGTTTTTAAGCTTATGTTTTTTTTAATCATATGTATATGATCAGCTTGGGGCTTGTGTAAGACTGAAGTGAATGTTTAGTCTCAGCATTGTTTTAATTCTTGTAACATAATGGATGCATTTTTGGCCGAAAAAACATAATATATCTATCTAATATGATTAATAGAATAATCCTTAATTGATTGCCTAATCCTTGATTTGTTTCTTAATTATCTACAAAATCATTAATCATATGATTCTAACACAATTCATTCCCTCTATTTTTAATTGGATTAATATTTGTTTACTTATCTTTCCGTCATTTATATTTTTCCGTTGTCTACATGAAAAAAAAAATGTTATGAATCATCAGCATCAGCCCCATATCAAGTAGTGCAAACTGATTTAAAGTTACATCATTGAACTCAAGCCCTGGTAGTTTTTGGATTTCTTTTGCTTTTTTCTCTTCTCTGGACTTCTTCCTCCATATTCCTAATTCATAGTAATTAGAATACTGAAATTATTGATTTGTGTATACCAAATAGTTGTAAAAATATTCTTTGAATAATGTGCACGTAGATGTGTGAATGTACTGATTTTTTCCTGCGCTGCCACTCCCCTGCCTCAATCGTTGCCTTCTTGGTAAAACGGTGATGGGGATCAGTTTGTTTTACTTCATTTTTTTTTTAAAAAATAGCATCCGACCTAACTCTGAAATATTTTTTTTCAATAGTACTTCAACATTCAGAATTATTTTTAGTAGTAATTAGTATTCTAAAATATTTTTTTGTATAGTCAATACCCCAATATAGTTTTCATATAGCAACCAAAATCCTAAAATAACTTCTGTTAAGTAGCATTCAAAATTTTAAAGTATTTTTTATAGCATTCAGTATTTTAAAACAATTTTTTATGTATCAAATACTCTAAAATATATTTTAATAACAATTACTATCATAAAGTAATTTTCAGTGCAATCATTACTCTAAAATATTTTCGAGGAGCACTCTTGGTTTATATTAATCATTGCTATTCGGAAATATTTGAAAGTACAAAATTGCCCCAAAATTTTATTTTAGAATACTAAGTTCTATTTGGAAAAAAAAACACTTCCAAGCTTTGGATTACTACTAGAAAAATATTTCAATCCGCATCACCATTTTACCTCAAATCGGCAACACTTGAGGTGGCGGAGGAAAAAACATGACTAACAAAAATATGATATTTATTTTGGTCATAAATATAAAATATCAATCACTTAATCTTTTGAATATGACATTTTAGTCAAACCAACATATATATATTTTAGAAATAATGAAAATAAATTAATTTTTTAATATATATAAATTAATTAACTAACTTATGTATTAAAAACATGAGGAATATCTGCAAATGAAAATAAATTAATTTTTTAATATCAGTAAATTAATAATTTAACTTCTATATAAAAAATGAGGGAATATCTGCAAATTAATTAACTTAATCATCTTTTTCAATTTCTATAAATTACTTATCTAGCTCCCATAATAAAAAATAGAGATGGAGCTTTATTATTCTAGTCATCTTTAATATTCGATGTGTAGGATCATCCAATTAATTATAGTCAAACGATAAGGTCAATTGATAAAGTCACTCTTCCCTAACAAACAATAAGCTCAATCGAGTCAGTCTCCTTTTTTTTAAAAAAAACAAATGCTTTAATTATCAAGGAAAAAAAAAGGTATGAATAGCTTCTTGTCTCTCCTCCTTTATTTCCTTTCTCTTGATGAAGCGTGGCTATTCCAAAAGTGAAGGGTTGTTACAGGAGAAAAGTAGTCCTCATTATATTGAATTGTCAAAAAAAAAAAACAAAATCTAAGTATATAATAATATGCATAGTGGGAGACCCACAAGTCAAGAACTACAACAACCCCATCTCTTTTTATCAATATCTAAGAATTATCTTTTCCTATCTAATTTGTTTCAATCTCTTGAAGATTATAACCCTCACAATTGGACCTGTACAAGTTTTCATTATTGCAATTTTTTTGTCTGCTTGTAATTGTAACAATACTGCATATTGTTGTTTACCTTTTTTCCTTTGGTTCAAGTGTTTTTTTTCCAAAGACATGTTACAGAGATGTGAAGAAGTGTACAAGTGAAAGTGATAAGCACGATACAATAGGGACACAATGGCCTTGTTTGATTGAGCTTTGGAGAAGCTTAAATGCATGTTCAATAGTGTTCATTCGTAAAATGAGATAATCTTCTTCATATATTTACCTCAATTTTTGTAAAAATACTTTTCTACCACATTTCTAAATGGGCCCAATACATTAAATGTGATGAATTCATAAATTTTAAACACATATATACAAATAAAATAAATTGAATTTTAAACAATCATCCCCCACCCGCCAATGGAAAGCATCTTCTTTCGAGATAAGGTGGGGCAGTACTTGCTCCAAGAATCGGCTACCTTTATTTATAGGTTAACTTCATGCTAGAGTTACATAGAATTAATGGCAAATTCAATCCCCATTAGTGTATAAATTGTAACCTTTGAGTTATTGGTATAAAGACCCCTAAATACTATTCATTGTAGAGTGAAGGGTTTCGGGATTACCTGGAGATGCCGAATTACGAATCTGCAAATACCCATGCGGAATTTGGATCACAAGTACCTGAATCTCTTTTTGGACTATAATATTCTTTTTTGGAGAAAATAACTTTTCAAGAGTTAGCACTTTTGGATCAGACAAGTATTCTTGATCATCCTCAATTGCCCATCTATATTCTTGGCTCCCTTTATTTTCGAGGATTTTGTTATCCTTTGAATCGATGAGCTTTTCACGCTTTAGACATGTTTTAAATTTGTCCATAATATATTGTTCTTCAGGGATACTAGTTCTTATAAGAGCACTAGCAGTTAGGATATATGATTTTATCACTTTCTTTGAGTCAATAAATGATTCAAGCATTTTGTTAGCTAAATTCTATGAATGAATTAACTTTTAAATTTTCAGTGCATATTATTTTATTACAAGGATCAAAAGTGAGCCAAGTATAATTCATTCTATAGCTAATCTCTTTACCCAACTGTTTATTTTCTCCCCCTGATGCTAAGGAAAGTAATTTATCAAATGACACTTAGTAAATCGTGTCATAAAATTTATAACTAGCATATATTCATATCATGCTTTAAGGATCCATTTTAGTGTGTTGTAGTGGTTTTACGAGCACATATACTACACACCCAAAACTAGGAAATATTATGTTCTTAATAAAAAACCTTCGCAAGGAAGAAAACTTTTGATAATTAGTTAGGCTCATGCAAATTAACAGCGCTGCATAGAAAATGGCTATTCCCAAAGCAGAATATGAGAGATTATATATCATGTAAAATGTTGCAACTATTTAATCAATCATTCTGCTAGTCCATTTTGCGTATAAATATGAATTACAAGATATTCAACATCAATTCCAAGGGATGCACAATCCTGATTAAGTTTAGTGAAGTAATTTCATTAGCACTATCAAGATAGTGTTTCTTAATTGGATAATCAGAATAATTTACTCTTAACCATATTTGTTGAGTAAAGAATCTTGCAAACTTAAGGTTGTAAGAATATAATAAACAATTTCCAGATCATTTACTTGATGCATCAATTAAAAATAGAAACCTAGGTTTTCTCTTTCCTACTATTTCCTCCTTTTCTACTTTTTCTTCTTTCCTCCTTCCTACTTTTTTCCTTCTTTCTCTTTCATCTTTCCTACTTTTTTCCTTACTTTTCTTTCCTCTTTCTTACTTTTTCATTCTTTCACTTTCATCTTTCCTACTTTTTCTTTCTTCTCTTTCCTCTTTTTTACTTTTCATTCTTTCTATTTCCTTTTTTCTATCTACTTTTTTGCTCCGGGATCCGTGAAAGCTAATAATTTTCCAAACATAAATCACTTTTTAAAATCTAGGTTTTACCTCATAATTTGTAAAAGCTATTTTCTAAAATCTATTCTCCAAAACTTAGGTTTTGTCTCTGAATCTGTAAAAGCTATTCTGAAAAGAGTTTCTAAACAAACCCTTAATTATATTCAAACGATAAGGTCAATTGATAAAGTCACTCTTCCCTAACAAACCATAAGGTCAATTGATAAAGTCACTCTTCCCTAACAAACAATAAGCTCAATCGAGTCCGTCTCATTTTTAAAAAAAAAACAAATGCTTTAATTATCAAGGAAAAAAAAAGGTATGAATAGCTTCTTGTCTCTCCTCCTTTATTTCCTCTCTCTTGATGAAGCGTGGCTATTCCAAAAGTGAAGGGTTGTTACAGGAGAAAAGTAGTCCTCATTACATTGAATTGTCAAAAAAAAAAAACAAAATCTAAGTATATAATAATATGCTTAGTGGGAGACCCACAAGTCAAGAACTACAACAACCCCATCTCTTTTTATCAATATCTAAGAATTATCTTTTCCTATCTAATTCATTTATAACCCTCACAATTGGACCTGTACAAGTTTTCATTATTGCAATTTTTTTGTCTGCTTGTATTTGTAACAATAATGCTGTTTGCTGCTTACCTTTCTTGTTTTGTTCAAGTTTTTTTTCCAAAGGCATGTTACAGAGATATGAAGAAGTGTACAAGTGAAAGTAATAAGCACGATACACCACGTACACAATACATTAAATGTGATGAATTCATAAATTTTAAACACATATATACAAATAAATAAATTGAATTTTAAACAATCATCCCCCACCCCCCAATGGAGAGCATCTTCTTTAATTTCGAGATAAGGTAGAGCAGTCCTTGATCCAAGAATCGGCTACCTTTATTCAGCCTTATCCTCCTCTTCACAAGTTATTCAGCGTTACCGATAGGTGTTTGATAGAGTTGGTAAGGGCTATTACTAATATTTTTCAGGATGAGGGTTCAAACCCTAAGCAGTGATAGACGCGATAATTAACGCAACCTCAAAGAGGTTGTCCCATCGATACCTTACTACCACCGTAAGGTCTTATCGCGGGGTCCGAATTAATCTAGGGTGGATAATGAACCCAGAATACCTCATGATAACGGATGTTTTATAAAAAAAAGTTATTTCTTCATCCTCTAAGCACTCATTTGGCCTTCATCATTTTCCAAACTAGGTTTTGCTGTCAAATAAAAAGCGAGACCATATCAAATATAAAAATCAAGACTTTCAGTCCCCGTTAAATTGACGTTTCGACATGTTTTATCACAACATCATAACTCCATGGTTCCGTTTGGATAGCCCGTTAGAAAAATAAACACAGATTTCGAGGCAGTTTATGTGAGAGGAAAAGTGTCTCGGTAAGCGCACCCGTTGTGTAAACGGGTAAAATAAACGGAGCCCATGATTTTTCTGGAAACAGTATTTGCCCCTTAGACATGTTTGGTGTATTAGACTTTAGAGGAAGAGTGTTAATGTGCCTGATTAAAAACATCATTTCTCAAACGGTGTACACATTCTAATATAAAATTATTTTAAAATTTGTAAAAATCATCTCGAAATCCATAAAATCATATTGAAATCCGTAAAATACCTCAAAATCTGTAAACTCATTTCTCTCAACGGACTTCCTAAACACACACAATGACGTTGGCAAGGACATAAAATATCTAAAGATTTAGTCTCTGTTTTCGAAAGCGATGTAAAAGTGTTTTTACAGTTTACAAATTATGAGATAAATATACGAAGGAAATTATATTTACTTATAAAAAAATACTGTTAAATGTGTGTTTGGGTCCAAACGCGCTCCTAAACATTCACTTAGATGTTTACAACTCATTAACCACTCTTTATGTCACCTCACATGACAATATTGAAAAGGACTGAAAAGAAATTGAAAGATGTCTACTAACTTGTTTGAAACTTGGTATGAATAGGAAAAAAAAAAAGCATGTTTAGAGAGCTCTTCAATAATTGTAGCCCATGTGACTCAAACTTGAATTGGCCGGTAAGATCGGATGACTAATAATTTATCACTAAAAATAAAAATTAAATATTTATGTATAAAACTTGTTGTTGTCTCCTAATTCTTAAGAGAGGATTGAATCAAAATCATGAATTTTGATATATAAATAAAATTTAGGGAAAATAAATCCTTTGATTATTATAGTTTTGACCAAATTGTAACCCAATACATGACTAAATTATAAAATGGTTAAATTATAGGTATGGAGTTGCAATGAATCGTCAACTAAATTAAAATTATATGTATTTAGTTTCATTGAATCAATATATAGGAATTGAGTCATAAGTGGATCAAAATTATTATAGAAACTGAAAGATTAATTTTCTGTAAATTCCATGATAAATCTCAACTAAATAATATATAGGAAACATAGCATATTTATTTAAAAATCTACTCTCCAACCAACAATTAAAAGGAAGGGAAAACAAGGATACCTACTTTTAGTGATAATATTGGTGTCATTTTCAAAATTAATTAGAGTCATCAATGCAGTTTATGTTAATTTTGGTTGCTTGGGTAGAGAAATTTGTGCCATTAGTTGTAAATATTGGCTTTCTTGAAGAGGTGATGGCCTGGGGTAGCCCTTGTGTCCTCTATTTTGGGAAAATGAAGAAAATGAAATAAGTGGGTTAATTGTAATAAATATCACATAATAATATTCCTAAAATCTCTGTGTATTTTCGTGACCTTTTTATTCTAACTATATTTTCTTTTTCTCAAAAAATGATTTCAAAAGGAACCTTTTTTTTTGTTTCATCCTTTTTGGAGGGTTGGCGTGCGGTAGTGAGAGCAACCCATAATGTATTTTATTATTAATATCAATATAAATATAAATTAAGAATGACATTATTAAATTATATTCCATCCTTCTGACCTTATGTGGATTGTCGTTAACATTAAAAAAAACGAAAGTTTACAGGTTGGACATTAACACGTGGCGGTTAATTGAAAGTGAGAATGGAGTGAGGCGGATGGAACTGAAAGACAGGGACCGGGAAGGGACCCGCAAAATAATGATCCACCTCGGGTTTACGAGCCCACAGCCAACAGCCCATGACCCACCTTATCATGTCCTTGCCTTCTCCTCCGTTAAATTCATTTTGTTTTAAGATGAATTCATTATTCAATGGAGCCCGGCGGGTTGGTTGTTGGAAACAAAATGCTTATCTTTGCTTATCTAGAAATACTGTTTTTCAAATGGTAGGTATAAATTAAGATAAAGTTATATCAAAATATATAAAATCACCTTAAAAGTTGTAAACTCATTTTCCAACGGATTCGCGAACACACACAATTCAATAATGGAGGCTGGCGGGTTGCTCGTTGCTTGTACAAAGTACTCAATGCAGGAGGATGAAAGGAATGATAACGTGGGTCATGGGCTGTTCACAGATTGCCCCGCGTGGGCTTGTATTATTTTCCTGTCTTCCAGTAAAATTTAAAAACAATCGCTTGTAATCCTCGTACCTAACACCAGCTAATAATTGAGTCTCTGATATGAGAAATAATAATAAAATGTGGAAGTGCGATTTTTAACTCCATCAGAATTAAAAAAAATTGAAGGGAGCAGACATCTAAATCTTGATTTGTGAAAGGTACATGTGCTTATATATTAATCTGTGCAAAAAGTAAATAAAAATAAAAATTAAATATTTATGTATAAATATTGTTGTTGTCTCCAAATTCCTGAGAGAGGATTGAATCAAAATCATGAATCTTGATATATAAATAAAATCCAGGAACAATTAATCATTTCATTATTATAGTTTTGACCCAATTGTAACTCAATACCTAACTAAATCATAAAATGATTAAATTACAACCAAATTAAAAATATATAGATTTTGTTGCTAGGAATTGAGTTATAAGTGGATCAAAATTATTATAGAAACTGAAAAATTAATTTTCTGTAAATTCCATGATAAATCTCAACTAAATAATATATAGGAAACATAGCATATTTATTTAATAATCTACTCTCCACCTAACCTTGGCTCATCATTATGAAATATATAAAAATGATTACAATTAAAAGGGAGGGAAAGGAAAATAAGGATACCTACTTTTAGTAATAATATTGGTGTCATTTTCAAAATTAATTAGAGTCATCAATGTAGTTTATGTTAATTTTGGTTGCTTAGGTGGAGAAATTTGTGCCATTACTTGTAAATATTGGCTTTCTTGAAGAGGTGATGGCCCGGGGTAGCCCTTGTGTCCTCTATTTTGATGCTGAAGTATATTTTTACTTTCATTAATTACGATATTATTCTTGTTTCATAGTCAACATAGAAGTCATTTTATAATTGAGTCATTTCTTCCCTTTAGCTAAAGTTTTTCCCTACAGCATGCTTTATTTATCAAGGAAATAAAAAAGAGATGACCAAAGTATATTTTTGTCACCGGGGAGATGATTCCATCCCCACCACTATTTTATTTCAAAAGACTGATTTCGTCGTGAAAGTTCCTGACGTCAAACATAATAGAGTTTATTGTAAAAAAAAATCTAAGAAGCGAGGCTATATCAGATGTAAAAACCAATGGCCCGCGTGGTACATTAGAATTGATTTTGATGGAAATAGAAATAGAGATGGAAATAGAAATAAAGATAGAAATGAGGATGGAAATGGATATAAATATTAAAAAAATAAGGATTTAAAAATACATCTTAAAATTCATTTATACCCATTTTGAATTCTATTTCCAATTCCACCTTTCAATTTCACCCTTAATTCTATGATACTAAACATAACAAATGCATTCCACCTCTCATATTTAAGGTTGGGGCAGTACTTGCTCCAAGCGTCGGCTACCTTTATTCAGCCTTGCCCTCCTCTTCACAAGTTATTTCTTCATCCTCTAACCACTTATTTTAGGTCTTGATTTTCCAAACTAGGTTTTGCTTTCAAATAAAAAACGAGGCCATATCAGATATAAAAACCAAGAGTGTCAGTCCCGATTAAATTGACCTCTCGACGTGTTTTATCACACATCATAACTTGATGATTTTTCTGGGAACAGTACTTTTTGTTTCCCTTAGACATGTTTGGTGTATTAGATTTTGGAAGTGTGTTGCCGACATTGGCAAGGACATAAAATATCTAAAGAAGAATTAGATTTTTACAGTTTCATTAACCACACTTTATGTCACCTCATTTTTTTTTGCCAACTATGTCACCTCACTTTTTACTATATTAAAAGGGATGAAAAGAAATTAAAAAATGTCTACTAACGTGTTTGGAGCTTAGTATGAATAGGAAAAGGACATCATCGGCTGTTCAATAATTGTAGCCCAGGCGTCGCGTACCCGTTAGATCTTGGGTTCGAACCCTGGGAAGTCCCCTTATGGGGGGCGACCCCGGATTAGTCTGAGTTCG
Organism: Vachellia pachyceras; assembly: GCA_025593235.1. Taxonomy (NCBI): domain Eukaryota; kingdom Viridiplantae; phylum Streptophyta; class Magnoliopsida; order Fabales; family Fabaceae; genus Vachellia; species Vachellia pachyceras. The sequence continues at coordinate 13,063 of JANTPZ010036255.1, forward strand.
AAAGGATTTGAGATACCGGGAGGTGAAATACCCTTTCCCACTCAAAAAAATAATTGTAGCCCATGTGACTCTAACATGAATTTTGTCGGTACGATCGAATGACTAATAATTTGTCACTAAAAAAAGGACATCATCCTCAGAGGGCTGTTCAATAATTGTAGCCCATGTGACTCAAACATGAATTTTGTCGGTACGATCGAATGACTAATAATTTGTCACTAAAAATAAATAAGGACATCATCCTCAGAGGGCTGTTCAATAATTGTAGCCCATGTGACTCAAAATGAATTTGTCGGTAAGATCGAATGGACTAATAATTTGTCACTAAAAATAAATATTAAATATTTATGTATAAATGTTGTTGTTGTCTCCTAATTCTTAAGGGAGGATTAAACCAAAATCATGAATCTTGATATATAAAAAAACCAGGAAAATTATTATCTTCTTCATCATCATCACCACCACCACCATTTTGACTTGAACCAGGCTTCAATCAATGATCAGTAAATTTTTCATTATTTTGTATGATGCTGTAAAATTTTTGATAGTTTAGTCAAATCTAATCAACATGGCCTTTAACTTTTGCTTAAAATACCGAAATACCCCTAAATTTCATAAATGGTAATTTGGTCTCTCAATTTTTGAAATTCCACTTTAGTCCCATTTTGGAATAACTTTCATCCTTAAATTTCCAAAGTGATAATAATCCCTTAATTTTTTTAAAATGACAAATTTACCCAGACACTTTCTACGTTTGATATAACATGATTTTCACTCTTCGTTTCCTTTCATTCTCTAAACCCTTAAATAATCTTTAATCACTCGTTTAACTTTTATATTTAATTGTCAAAAACCTGAATATTACATAAAACAAGACTAAAAAGAGAACAAAGGTGCATTGAATTTCTTGATAATGACAAATGTGCGTTGATTAAATAATATCTATGACACAATAATTTATTATAATGTCCTTAATTTAATCTCTACTTTGTAGTTTTATTTCTCATTAAAATAATTTTTTTATCAAGGACTAGATGAGTACATAATTTATAAACATATGATGATTCCATAAATGAACAATATAATAACTACCCCTTCAATCCTTATACATTTTAATGAAGAAATTCAACCACAAAAATGAGTTCTACATTAAGAAACAAATGATATATGTACATGTATGTTCAAAGGTGCATCAGGTAATGCATTTTTAACACTTTAGCCCGATGAAAATTTAAATATTAGTTCATCATATTATAAGAGATGTATTCATTCTACTATACCCACCATTAATCCATGCATATTTCAATCACTACATGCAATTGTGATATTGGCCCAACAAAATCTAATTAGGCTTGATGGGCTACACGAGTTCTAGTGATAGCCTCACGAGGATAAAAATATTAATGGTGTGGCGGCGGTTAGATTTAATTGATTTCTAAGCCCATGGACTTTGAATTATAAACTAGAAAGAACTACATCATAGATTATGTCAGAGTATATAAGAAAATTATATTGTCGCGAGAGTATTAGATTAAGCAAGATGCTGGGAAAAAAAATGTTTTCGGCTTATTTTATTTTGATAAGCTATAAGCTCAAGACATAAATTTCAATAATTAATCCCTCGTGTTTAAATTAAAATTTTCCCATGAAATTGATGGGCTTGTACTTTTCTTGAGTCTCAAAGGCCTTTAGTGTTCCATCAATGAAATATCAAATGATTGTTGATACTATATTTTGATAATAACAAAAGTATATGTTTTGCAGAAATTATAAAATTAGAAAATGTTTTGGATTTGATTTTTCAAAAGAAACTTTCATTTTTATGTTGATGTTGCATCACTCGAGTTTCGTATGTTAACACTCGAGTTTCATGTTTGCAAAATGTTTTTAGGTTCAAAATTTTCAAAGAAAACACAAGTTAAAGTTAAAGTATTGTTAACAATCGAGTTTTAAGTTTTAAAACTCGAGTTATGAGAATTAAAAATGTGTTCAAATTCAAAACTTTTAAAGAAAACTCAAGTTGCAATTGTAATGTTGTTGACATTCGAGTGTTGATTTCAAAAACTCGAGTTATAAGAGTTAAAACTATTTTCAAATACAAAACTTTCAAGAAAAACTTGAGTTGAAGTTGAATTGTTGATAATACTTGAGTTTTGATGTAAAAAACTTGAGTTATATGAGATTTAATATTATTTCAGAACTCAGCACTTTCAAAGGAAACTCGAATTGTGAAAGAAATGTTGTGAAACTTGAGTTTTAGGTTTTAAAAGTCATTACACATCACTTCCGAAGAAACTCTAGTGATGAAGGAAGCTATGCAACACTCGAGTTCTGGTGTTGAAAACTCAAGTGTTAGAGTTTCAAAATGCCTATTACTTCAAACATTTCCTGATGAACTCGAGTTGTAACAAAATTTTTTAACAAAATTCAAGTTCTATAGATCAAAACTTGAGTTTCGAAGAGAATTTTCAAAACTTTCAAGATAACTCGAGTATTGAATAAAAGTTTTCAAATTTCATATTATAACACTTTCAGTGACAGCTCAAGTTATACTAAAAGTTTTTCTGAAACTTGAGTTATTATCATAAAACTCGAATATTACTACATGGAATTCAAATTTCATTAGTTCTTTTCTCTTAAAACTCGAGTTATGAGAAACAAAACTCGAGTATTGCTTTTACCTAACACATATCAATATGATAACAGACATTACTTTTTGCTAGATTTTTTCCTATTTATGCAACAATATTTTAAATCCTAAGTGCCATCATAAATGCATTATGGTTTGAGTTATTAATAGGGAATGGGCGTATCTAATCTTGTCTCCAGCGCAGCTTCAACACTCATCGTCACAGAACCTTAACGGACATGTTGACAGAGAGAAGATACAAAAGCATTAAATGTTCAACCTCGTCCAACGCAATCAAGAGTAACGGAAACATAAATGTTTCTAATGGCTAATCAAAGCAAGTCATCTATAAATAGACGAACATTCAAAGCATATGTATGTGTGAAGCAATACGTGATTACCCGACGCATTAATTCGCTTACCAACTTCTCTGTAAATCTTTTAAACTATCATTAATGCCTTAATGTTTATACATTCACTTTGTAAGAGAGTTTATATTGCCATTCAAACTTGTAATCTTGTAAAAAAACTCAAGATTGAGATTTTAAATCTGTCGGGCTGAGATCAAACTGGAAAACAGAGGGCGTGAGTCTTTGTTTTAGTGAAAGTTGTAAGGGAGAGTGAGATTCCTCGTTGTAAAGGCTTGAAGAGCGTATTGATGTAGCTTTGAAGACTGCATGTAGGTCAAAAGGGTCAAACCATGATAAATTTGCTATGCCCATCTTCTCCTTTTCACTCTCAGTGACTTTGTTTCATTTCTGTTTTTGGTTGAAAATTTTAATAAGTTACCAAGTCACCCCTTAGTCAAATCTTATTCTAACAATGATGACTATCCACATCATATTATTCAATTGAATTTTTTTCAATGAAGTTGTTTATCTATCAAAATGAGACTTAAGTCAATTTGATAAGACATACTCAACTTTATATACTTTCAATTCAATATCCAATTAATCAATATGAGACTTCTTTAATTTATAACGGGGAGATATTTGTTCTGTTAGTGGGCTATAGGACCCGAAAACTACATTTATTTTGATTTGACCGTAATTATTAATATAAAATATAATTTATTAAGAGCTTGTTTGGCTCCTAGTTTCAAAATATAGGTTTTGTGGCAAAACATATAGGTTTTATCCCAGCACTCACGTTTTTCAGAAAAACTATTTTAGAGACAAAACATAGGTTTGAAACCTAGATTTTGAAAAAAAAAACTATTTTCTTATTAAATCACATATTTTCTCCTAATAAATTTTCTCTTTCCTCTTTTTCTTTCTTTCTCTTTCATATTTTCTACTTACGTTTTGCCTCAAACTTCGTAAAAGCCAATAACATTCCAAACACAATTACCTTTCAAAACTTACGTTTTACCTCGAAATTTATAAAAAATATTCTCTCAAAATCTATTCTCCAAAACCTATGTTTTACCTCAAACTCTGTAAAAACTTTTCACAAATGGACTTCCAAACGAGCCCTAAATCATAAATCATTATATAACTCATTGTGCCCATTTGAAAAAGCGGTAGAAAAATACTTTTACCATTTACGAGGTAAATTTGTGAAGGAGATTATTTTAATTTGAGAAAAAACTGTCAAAAACATGTTTGAGGTTTTCAAAAGCTTTCCTAAACATGCCTATTATTGGCGATTGGCAAGAAATTAGTGAACTAACAAGATATGGTTAGCCTACACACATGCACCCGCGTAAACACTGTATTTTGTCAAGCCCCAAATAAAATAATAAAAATAAAAATGATAAAAAAGAAAAAAAAATCCTTATTTTTTTTTTTTTGACCAAATTCTTTCTTACAATTTAGGAAAACTTCATGCATGATAATTGGGGTACAATTGAAAAGTTTTCCCAGCAATCAATTGGGGCACACCCATTTCTATCCCGAATTACGTGGACTTTGATAATTCTAAAGGTTAGTAGGCCCTAGGCTTTCATCCTAGGTCAATACTAACTTTACAAACATTTTTTTCCTCTTTCTCTTTTTTTATTTTATATTTTCAGTTGAAT
>JANTPZ010036256.1:0-14501 GCA_025593235.1 Vachellia pachyceras
CTGCCACCGTTGCTCCTTCTCGCCGCCACCTCCGTTATCACAAGAGAAGCTGCCCCGTAGGAGCATGCTATAGCATTCGACACCAGAAAATACCTGATCCAGTAACGCAAATATATATAATATATACATATTTAGTGCCGTAGCTTAAACTAGCTAAAGCAAACTAGAAAAGGCAAAAAATAAAAATAAAAATCGTTTGGTTGAACTTACACAAAAGCTGACGTGTATTTCCAGTGAGCAGTGGCTTGGAAGCGCAGGCCGGCGTAAAAGGAAATGGTTTTGGTCTCTTTGTCTAAGCCAACGATGAAGGTGGCTATAAGAGTGAGTGCGAGGGCGAAGAACCGAAGCAAAACACGGTAAGGTCTGAGACTGAGGGTGCTTGGAGCAGGAGTAATGTCAACCACCTTGCCATCGACTCCGTCCACGGTGGTGGGCTTGTTCAGGCTCCCCATGATGCTGCTGTTGAAGAGTATGAAGAAGATATATGAAGAAGGAGATATATGAGGAGGAGGAGGAGGAGGAGGAGGAGAGAAAAGAGAGGAGGGTTGATGATATATGAAAAGGAGGCAGAGAGGCTGGTGAGGGTGATGAATAGAAACGATGAATGAGAAAGTTGGGGGAAGTTGATTTGCATTGATGCCACACCGTACGGCCATTATTTAATTCAATCAGCTATTCCCACTCAAAACTCTGCCCTCTGCTCTTTCAAATTTGTCCTCATCTCCTCCACTCATCAGCTTTGCCCTACGCCCTAATTAATGTAATTTGCACTCTGTAGCTTCTTAACAATCTAAAGCATGTTTGAATTTAAAATGGATTTTGAAAAATTAATATACTTTATATGTTTAGTTTTTGTAGTTTCGATTTAACTTGCCTTTTACATTTGTCTACATGTATGTGAGTACACTTATATTTCATTATTTTGTGAAATGGGAGTATTAAGAGATCACATTGCCGAAACTTAATTCCCTTATTTGGAGATTGGTTGGATGTAAGGTTGAAAATAACTTTCACAGATTTCGAGGCAAAACTTAGGTTTTAGAGAATAGATTTTAGAAAATAGCTTTTACAGATTCCGAGGTAAAACCTAAGTTTTAAAAAGTGATTTATGTTTAGGAAGTTATTAGCTTTTACAGATTCCGAGGCAAAAAAATGGGTAGGAAAGAGGAAAGTAAGAAAGAGAAAGAGAGAAAAGGTAGGAAAGATGAAAGAGGAAAAAGTAAGAAAGAGAAAACTTAGGTTTCAAACTGAGGTTTTGTAACCAAAATAGCTTTTGGCGTAAAAAATTTTGCTTGGATAAAACCTCGGTTTTGAAGTAGAACCTAAGTTTTGAAGTAAAATCTAGGTTTTGAAACCAAACCTAAGTTTCAAAAGTGGTTACCAAACCAGCCCTTGGAAAGACAAGTGGAAACATAAGCAAGAATGGAAGAAGAGGTTGTGTCTATTATTGTAAATTCATTTAGAATACAACACTAATCTACCATCACTTAAGAGTGATGAATTAATCCAATTTTAAAGACTTTTGACGTGAAATCCAAGTTACCCTTTCTTCTATAGTACTGATTACACAATCTCACACTCAAATCATTGCATTATAACCATTTATATAAACCTTTGAATAATTAATTAAATGATTAACACTCCCTCGGCTACATAATAGATATTTTCATAGATGAAGCATTTTATTTCTTTTATATGCCAAAGGACCTTTTTGTATTTAAGAGGCGAAGTAATTTTTTGTTTAGTTAACGGCCATGCAATAGCAAGGGAATTAATAATTAACATATGATTTTAAAATTTTAAAAGTTTAGGAACTTTAAAGGTGAGGGGAATTGTTTATATTTTTGCCTTTATTATATGAGACATTAATTCCATTTTTGCTTTGTTCTGGCTATGGTGAACCAGATATGGTGGGCTTTTTATCAGGGGGCAAAAAAGATATGGTGGGCTAAGCGTCCTCCAATTCGGAAACCCTTGGCCCAAAACTCGGTTTCATGGTTCTGCCCGGAAGACCTCTTTTCTTTGTTTGATTTCTTATGAAAAACCATAGTTTTTATTAGGGGTGAGCAAAATTACCTGCCCAGGCCACTACCCGGTTCAAAAAATTCGTTAACGCCCCATCCTCTAATATGAAAACTTTTTATATTTTGACTCAACTGATTTAACAGTTTACAAACACTTTCCTATCATGCAGGTGTGGATCCAAAAAAAATCTTTTACCCTAATTTCAGAAGGGAGGGGAGACGTGCTTCCCTCCCTTTGTTTTGGTTGAAAATTTTTGTAAGAAAGGGAGATGACTTGCTCCCCTCCCTTTTTTTGGGTCAACAATTTTTAAAGAAGGGAGGGCTCCTCTCCCCCTCCTTTTCCTTTCCTAACCTCTATTCCAAAATTGGGATTTTTTAGATGAGAGACAAATATTTTTATACCAAAATTAATCTTAATGGTATATTTTATTGTAAATATCTTATACATATTTGTTAGAACATTTTATTTAATAGCCATGTATTAAAGCCTAATCATCGGATGGTAGTATTTTTAAAAAATAATGATAATGTCCATAAGTATTTCAAAATATATATTATATGTATTACAGAGTATATATTACAAGAAATTTATTTATTTAAAATTTTAAATCTTTAAAAAATCAACTAATTCTTATATTAAGAATTAGATGTCGTATTAAATTGATAAACTTTTTTTTCTATACACTTACAAATTATTTTCAAAGTTCTCCCCCTTTTCTCTTTCCAACAAAAATTGAATGGGATAAAATAGGGAAAACGGTGATTAATGACCCTCCAAGTGATCTGGGGGAGAGCACAAAGCCCGGAACCCTCATAACCCACCTTGAACCCGCGAAAATTCCCCGGATTGGGCCCACCCATTGATGGCCCGTTACGGGCTGGCTAAAAACCCGCCCATATCAATAATACACGGGCGGGTTACGGGCATGCCAACGGGCTGCTCGTACGCCCATATTTTTTTTTTAAAAAAAAAAGAAGCTCAACTCAGCCCCAAATGGCCCAAAGTTTAGGGCCCAAATTGCATGTTGCCGTCTGCCCCAAATGTTTTGATCCTGCCCAAATTGCTTCAGCCTCTATTGGTTATTGAGTATTGTTGACAAATAATCTGCTCCAAGCTTCCGAGTCCCAACTCCGTGCCCTAGATTGAGATTTGTCTCTACAAAGCTGGGTTGAGTTTGTGAAGATGATGACAAATAGGCGCCGGAGACTGTGCTGGTTTTGTTCACAATAGCTGAAATGCGAGGCGAGAATCCAAGCTCCCAACTCCGTGCCTTAGATTGAGTTGATGAAGGAGGCGAGGATGAAGTTGGTGGAGTTGTGTCAAGAAATGGCCCCCAAGGATATTGTGGCAACTTCATCTTCGCGTACGCCAATCATCGCTTTGATCTTTGTCTTCACTTTTACCGTAACTGCTTGGAGGAGAATGGCGACAGTGTTGATTGGCTAAGCAGATCTATCAAGGAGCTCAAGCTTTGCCTTAATTCCAAAGATCGGGACTTCCAGTGGCACATAAGCACTGTGCGGATGTGGTTGAGCTCTGCAATCACCGATGAGAACACTTGCACTGAGCTGCCGATGGATTTGACGGTGCTTCGTGTTGTTCAGGTACTATTAATCCTCTTTCTCTCATCAATCACTACACCTCTAAACATTGATCTTGAAAAAAAAAATTGTTGATGATCGCTGTGCGTGCGTGTGGACTCGTTTGTGGATTGAATCTAAAGTTCTATGTGCTGGTTGTTAAGAATTTTCCTATCAGTAATACTTTGAGATGTTTCTTATTGAATCTGATTCAGTAAAAACAGTGAAGATTTTGCTGAAGATGGTTGTATTTCTTTGTCTTTGTCAAAGAAAACTTGGTTTGATTTTTAACAACTTATACGGGTTACCCATTACCCGCATGAAGCCCGCCCATTTATTCTTAACCCATATAAAATTGTTTAAATGGGTTGAGGAACGGGTACAGGCTAGCCCGTACCTGTGAAACCTTAAAAAAACGGGCAACGGGTTAGGGCATACGGGTTGCCCAACCCGCCCGTTGCTCACCCTTAAAGGGATCAAACTTTTTGTGTACAGCTGACTTACAAAATGAAGTGGAGTGGTATTTGTTTTTTACTAAACCTATATATATTCATATAAAAAAAATCAAGCTCAAGCTAAGATACTGTGCACTAAAAACATTTCCTATTTTTAAATGCTAAAAACTTAAAAAGCAGTGGAAAGGCCCAAATAGTCCTATCATTAGGTAGTAAAAGAAAGAAAACATTTGCTTTTTAAAATGCTAGAAACTTAAAAAAGCAGTGCAAAGGCCCAAATAGTCCTATCATTAGGTAGGAAAAGAAAGAAACAGTGAAAGCTATGCTTGTACAAAAATCAGGTTAGATCGTGCTTGTACTCAGCATAAAATCTAATTTTGTAAAAGGGTTGGGTTTGCCTCTGTAGTCCAAGGATCAATTCAGCTTAAGCAAACCCAAGATCAAAACCAGGTTGAACTTATCCATCGGGTTACTAGACTAGTTCATGTCACTTGTTTTTTTAATAAACATGTTGGATGAAGGCTCAAGTGAGAAAAAATAAGGTCTCAGATCGGGATTTGAGATATACCGAGAGCACAAGTATAGATATTAGGAGTTAATATCATAACTTGGTTAATGGAGGTCATGACTTGTGCAAACTAGGTCACGACCTATGACCTCCAGATTCGAGTTGGTCGGGCTACATGGTCTCATAAACCAGTTCGATGTTTAGTCCAACTCGGTAGTCAAGTGGACCCATTCTTATCTAACTTATCACCACATCCATTTTTTTGGACCGGATTTAATCTTGGATGAGATCGAGTTCAAACAGGTTGCCGAGTTTGGTGTGCAGCCCTCGTAAAAGCATTTTATAAAATAAAAGCTAGAATTACCGTGAAACTTAGAGAAAGTACAAAGTACTTAATTATAAAAAAAAATCTTAATAACGAGTTAGTAATATAAATGTGTTGTCATAATTGTAAAACAATCTTAATAAGGAGTGAAAAACATAAATCTGTTATCATTTTCTTATACTAAAATTTATTATCGCATGCTCTCCAATTTTTATTCTAACTGCTCTTAGATAATTAAGTTGGGTCTCCATTCTCCCAAAATAAAATAGAGGCCCAACAAGAGAGGCCTCCGTGCAATTTCCAAGAAAAAGAGTTGGTTTTGAAGCGTAAATGAGCGTGACCTACCCACCCCATGATGGATACCGTTTACTGAAGCAGTCACAAATTCCCATCACATTCCTACCAACCAAACATAACAATTAACAAACACTACTGCTAAATGTCTTTTTAAATAAATGTGTCCCAACAATCTAGACTCAGGCTTAACCTCTTGCAAGCCCATGGAGTCAACGATAAGCTTAGATACGTGATAATACCGCTGGTAGTGGAAGGGTTGGCCATGGAAGATGAGCATGTGAAATATACGAATGACTAATCTCAGTAAGATAGTGAAGTAGTCACATGGATACAGGAAGTTGAAGTTGAAGTTTCACAGTATGAGAGAGAGTGAAGAGGAACAGCGCTGAAGAGGGATCAACCATGCCAGGAGATGATGGGAATCATTGGGGAGTGGCATGCCATTATTGGAATTTCAATATACTACTATGAGCATATGTTTGATGCCAAATGAGATAGTCCTTTGGGCTCACTTTTGTAATCATTCAGAGAGGGAGAGGGAGATAAGCATCAATCATAATGATGAGGAGGGAGGAAATCAAACAGGGTAAGTGAGATCAGGAATGATGTGGAACAGTGAAGAACAGGGAGAAATTTCAAGCCGTAAATACAAAAGTTTAAACTATAAATTTTAAAATATTGATAGGAAGGGAATTAATTTAGAGATGATTTTGTGGCGAAGGTTGGCACCGAAGCTCTAATCATTTGGAATAAATAATATAAAATGGCAAAGAGAAGTTTAGCGAATTAAGCAAAGGGAATTATGGGGTGTGGTTAACAAAAAAGTTTTGGGGGGGAAGGAATGATCCATGCAAGCTGAAGTGGAAGCTAAATGATCCATGCAAGCAGAAGTGGAAGCTAAGTCCATTTTGAGGATAACGACGTTGTCGGAGGCATAGGCATGAGGTGGACGTAATTGGAGGCTAGTGAGAACGATCATATAAATTTACAAAGCACGATGCACAAGGTGGTGCAAATCAAGATTTCTTAACGAGGCCAGAGATTTGGTAAGTGTTACAATAACTAATATGGATCCCACTTGAGAGGGAAGAGAATCTTCACAAATAATATTACGTTTCATTGATTCACTGTTCAATATTCATGGATTTTAATTTGGAATGATCCATTACGGGGCAGAGCCTTCAAAATTAAGAATCATTCGGATATATATATGTACCACCGTTTCTGCCCAGTCCTTTGTCTCTCTCCCTTTTCTTTTAAAATAAAATCTTGTTAGGCATGTGTATGAACAGGAATAAGCTGGTTGGAACTGGGAATGAACAGCCAAATTGAAGGAGTACGTTGCAGAGGTAGTAGCAACCAACCGTGTATGTGTGTTGGTTTAGAGCTCTGATACCAAAAACCCTACTTAACAAGATGATGACGACGACCACGACGAGGAGGAGGAGGGGAGAGTCAAAGCGGATTCGCCTAACATGAACAACCAACCTTCTCCGATCGATGGCCCAAAACTTCAATAATGAACGTTGTGATTCACACATGATGATACAGTGAAAGAGGTGGTGAGAGTTATAGGTTGCATATGTATGTAAATAGACACTGGGAGGCATGTGTGTGTATAGTAGCCACGCAACTGCATGTGTTAAAAGTGAGAACAAATTAAAAGAGTTAAAAATGCTGTTCCTAATTTGTCCACTACGTACGTGAAAATTCTCATATGCCCACGCCTTTATCTCATTGTCCCCTCGTTTTCCATCTTCCTTTGACTTCCCTCTTCCTCTTACTCTTCCTTCCTTCACTCACATGCCCCAAACATTATATTGCTTCTCTCTTATCCACCTCAATTCGCGGTCTGGTGCTACAAGAATCGAATGATTTGTTTAAAAGAATCCAAAAGGCTAAACAAACCATTATGTATACGTATCTATTACATTGTATATCAATTTATAAGTAAAATAAATTAGTTAGGATAAAAAATTATAAACATATCATTCTATGAGTTTCATTAATCCCTCTATAGAATGCAATTTGACTCTTATAATAAGGAGTCGAGATGGCATATACAAGTCAAACAATCAAGTTGATTAATTAGCATCAGACAGGTTGGAGATAGTTAAGTTGGATTTGAATTCCTCCGCGCTCGCGGATCCCTTCCCTTTTAGCTCATTTAAAGGATACATCTCACCATTTTACTTAGCTCTTGATCCTTAATTTTCTTCAGCGATGACCATAAAAGGAAAGCAAATTTAAAGGATATGAAGTGAGTCGTTTCTTACCTGTCCCTTCCCTTTTAGCTCCACACTCATTCTCATATCGCAATTCGAAAGCATGCATAAAGGTTGAGTTATATTGCGTGTGGGGGAGCAAGGAGCCCAACCCCACACACAAAAACATGTTCACTGCGAGAGCTTCGGAACAACCCAACAAGAATTGGAGGCCCAGAAGGCCGTGTCAGCAGGATATTGGGCCGAATTGCTTGCCTTGTCAACCCATAAAAAAATAAAGCCCTATGCCATGCAAAAAATAGAGCTTTCCACCCTACGAGAGTTGACTGGTAGGTTGTGATGGAGGCTCAGCTCACTAGATTCCTTCTTCAAATTATCCTCCGCAGCTCACAGCTTCACACTTGGGAAGGTGTCCCCAACAACAACTATTATCATAAACTGGGTGTTTGATTCGTAGGTTTTGAATGGTAGCTGCATCCTATATTAGAACGTCGTGCCCAAACCTTTTTTTTAAAACTCTCTTCCTTACACAGTAAGCAAATGATCTCCTATTAATCTATCTATATATTATCCATATAACATCATCACACCATTCCTGTATCATTCTCTCTCCTCATATCTGTTGCCTCAGCAGCACAAGGTATTCTCTCCATTTGGGTTCAAGCGGCGGCACCTCCGCTCATCTCCGGCATAGTGAGCTAGTCATGGGGCCTGGCGGACCTGGGGGCGGACCTGGTGGAGGACCTGGTGGCCCTGGCTTTGGCGGACCCGGTGGCCCTGGCTTTGGTGGACCCGGAGGCCCCGGTTGGGGTCCGGGGCCTGGAGGTCCGGGATGGGGTCCCGGACCTGGAGCTCCTGGTTGGGGTCCTGGACCTTGGGGCCCTGGACCCGGAGGTTTTGGACCTGGTGGTTTCTTCGGTGGATTTGCAAATGGCATCTGCAACCTTGTGTCTTCTTGGTGAGTTGAGTAGGAGTTGGATTCAAGTATAACTTTTTGTTTCTTTGATTTATTATTCTTAAAATAATCCTTCTGCTGCCTGTGCATGACGGTCGGTTTGTTTCTGTGGGGGGAAATGCAGCCTGTATTGCCTCTGTTGCTGCTGGTTGCTGCAGGATTGCTTTGGTGGGCCGCCTCCTTTTGGGCCTCCAGGAGGGCCTGGAGGCCCGGGAGGCCCACCGGGTCCTTTCTAAAAGAAACGAACGGGCTTCTCTTCAAAGGTTACTGTTAGCATCCGATTTATGTGCCTGTGGCATTTGTTATGTTGCGTTCTTTATTCCTGCAATTTGGTGATTGAAAAAAAAAAAAATGGGAGGTGTCCTTTTTAATCAATGTTATGTATGTGTGACATTTCGATGAGCCATTTCATTTTGTTATAGTCACGAGTTTGTTTTGCTTTTTCTTGAGGATCTCTAGCTTCAACAGTGAACTCATCACTTTTCATTACGCTAATATAAAGGACTAAAAGTATACTTTAGTCAAAAAAAAGATATTTATTAGGATATTTGTTGTGACATTGGTTGCCATACGGTTGCATAAGATTTTCCACCCAAAGATAAATGAGATTGAGGATTTAGAAATCCAGTCGAGACGGAAATTTTGTTGGGATCAGATTGGAGTTTGTCCAACGAGGTTGCCAATGAGTTAACCTTATGGGTAGGTATTAATCCGTTCCAGGTTTCTGCGAAAAGGGATGGATATGGACTATGGAGTTGATTAAAAACTCAATTTTCCAAAAAAAAAAATTACTTATTTTTAAATTTGAACAAACAGCTAGAAATTTTATAAAACGATTTATTTTAAAAAATATTATTAATATTATCAATAATTGAAAATCATTTACATCAGCTGTGGAAGGTGTCATGAAAGAGCTTTCATCTCGTATAATACACATATTAATAAAAAGTTGATTATATGGGTATCCAAACATGTGCCAAATCTTCTTATAATGGAATTCAAATTATTTAAATTAAATGAAAGGATAGAATCAAAACTTTGCCGATTTACCTGATTTTTATCTAAAATTGAATAAAATTAAACCTTCTAATGTCCTGATTTTTAAAGTTGAAAGGATATATATATATATATGTTTAGTCAATGACCAATAAAAAAATCATAAATGAATCCTAAAAATACAAAATCAACTGGAACTCAAGTGTGATCATGTATGTTAAGTGATTTGAATTAGTTTTTTTAAGTGAATTTACACAATCCAAAATAAATATGTTAAAAAAGTTTCGTCTTAATTTACATAAAAGATGAAACTCTCTACAACCCACTTGTTGTAAAATCTACACCATCAAAGGCACACAGCCTCTTCACTTGTCACCCGGATACCAAGAAGCTTTGTCTCAACTCTAATAACGGGTTCCCATCTCCTATGCATTCTCAAGTATTAAATGAAAATTTTTATGATAAATTTACATCTTAATTCATAAAATAACGGGTTCCCATCTCCTTATGCATTCTCTAGTAGATTGTGTATCGTATATTTTCTATTACGAGATATTATTTATTAGTCAATGATCAAGAAAAAGTTCAAAATTTCAAAGTGGCTTTTAGAGGTCCCACGCTCCCTAGATCTACGGCTCATATTGGTCTTCTTATTCATATTTCCACAACCTATAAATTGCTTTGTTTGGAGCCCCTTCATCTTCATATTGTCCTTCGACCTTGCTTTCTGTTGAAAATAAAAATAGATTGAGAGGTGGAAGAAGAAATTGAATGTATATTACTAGAAACCCACTTGAGTACAACACAAATCTACCCTCTCTTAAGGGTGATGAACTAACCTTATTTTTGGGGACTCTTGAAGTGGGAGACCCAAGTTATCCTCCCCTTCTTGGTGGGGACTCTTCATCCTCTCACCTTGTGGTGATGATTATTTTAATCACACACACAAATCATTACATTGTGACCCTTTATATAGATTTTTGGGTCATTAACTAATTAAATGATTAACACTAATCACTTTAACTAACTCATTCTTCCAACACTTTCACATTAGCCTTCCTCTTCTTCCTCTCCCTTCCCTGAGCCATACCCAAAGGGACTTTCAGGTGATTGCTCAAAATCCTGCGTCACAATATTCCGTTTAATTATTTCAGTGAATAGCTTTGTGTTTAGGGATTTTCTCCCAGTTGATAGTGATAAGATTATGAAACTAAGAACACTACTTTTTCCTATCCCCATGAATCGGAAAATACTATGTTATTATGATGCATTTCTGAACAGAATTTTGGCCGAGCTTCGGTCCTATAGTTTGATCTTGGGATTCTCAATTTTTTCTCACCGTTTTTCCCTTTTATATTATATTATTACTATCCTCAATCTATTCTTAATCATTGAGTTGGTGACAGGAGAAGGTGTTTCCATGCCTTCTATATTGAACCCCTTCTCACAAGAAATGGGGGCTTTGGATCCTCTGACGAAGATACTTCTGTAAATTCCGTCACACTGTTTGTGGTTCTCCTGCTTGCCTGTGTTGTGATTGGACATCTTCTGGAAAAGAGCCTGTGGATGACTGAGTCAGTCATTGCATTAATCACTGTGAGTACAACACCTTAATCTATCGACACTGTCTCTCTTACTTTATTATCTCTGATAATTTTTATCATCATTTATATGTCTGTTAGAACTGAGGGTGGATAATATTTTATGGCCTTTTAAGTGGATAATATTTCATGTATTTTTCAGGGCCTTTTAAGTGGAACCACCATTCTACTGACAACTAAGGGGAGGAGTTCACTCATTTTACTATTTAATGAAGAACTTTTTTCATATATCTTCTTCCACCCATCATATTTAATGCCGGGTAAGTTTTTTTTCTCCATGTTGCCTCCACCTATTATTACAAATCCACCATCGTGCTTTTGGTTATTGATCAGATTGAGGTTAAAAAATCAAGTGAAATGGACCATATATATACATACTCACAGAACAATTGAGGTATAAGAAACTGTGTTTGTTATTTTTTAAAACTGGTCCGTCATGCACATACCGAATGTTAATTTAAGCTGATATTGATAATTGCATTTAATAATAAAAATCTTCCCTGTTGCTTATGTTTTGTACTCTCAATCTATTGTTTTTTCTGCCATATATGAAAATTTGCATTTTCATTCTTGAAAGCCTCAGCTACGTCTCACTTGCACAAGATGGGATTTTCTGTTAGTTATACCGATTTTCTTCTGTTTGATTATCAAATCAAACAGAAAAATCTTGCTGCTATTAATCTTTCTGCTTCAAAGTGCACTTCTTTGATATTTTATCAGGTTCCAGGTGAAAAGGAAGCAATTCTTTAAGAACTTCATGTCAATAATTTTGTATGGCGTTGTTGGTTGTATGATATCATTTGTCATCATATCACTAGGTATGTGCAATCATTACTTTTACCGAAACCTTGGACATCCTGAAAAATTTGTTCGCCACACCTGAGCTTCTTCCTAGCAGACTCAAAATGAATTCTAATCTCAAATTGAAAAGAAAACTGGGAGGGAATAATATCTTTAGTTATTGCAAGTTCAGAAAGAACAGTTGCGTTTTGGTTTAAAGCAAATACATCATAATTCTGAAGGTAAGCTTACTTAACATGCAAAAGAAGGTTTCCATTTATTGTGCAGGATGGTTTGTAGTTTTAATTATTTCCTGTTCTTTTTTCTTCCTTGCATAACTCTGGCAATTTTCCATGTTTGTAATTTCTAGAATCGTTGTCCAGGTTCAACTCGATTATTCAAAGGATTAGACATTGGCCTATTGGAACTGGGAGATTATTTTGGTAATTCTTTACCTTGTACCTTTAATATTGGATACATTTTATATTTGGATGCTTTTATCTTTACTATTTAAAGGTTTCTACTTTCTATAACATTATAACTAAACCTGCAACCAGAACAGTTGAAGTTATTTGGATGACAGAAGCACTCTAGTTCTTTCTCTTTCTTTTCCTGGGAAACAAAGCAATCTCTTCTTCTCCTCCTTCTTCTGAAAAATATCATATAATATATAATTATGTCGGATTATGTTGATCCGTAAAGGAGAATTAAAAAAAATCAATACAAGTGCCTAGGAAGTTACAATAATTGGTTTCAGAAAGTTTTAAAGAAGACGACTTCACTTACCCATAAATTGCATTCACAGAAAGGAGACAGCTTCACAGTCACGGTCCAACAATATCATCATGTTGTGAGTTCATAGATACTTTATTCTTTAGTTGCCATACTTCATAATTTTTGTATAAATAATCAATTTAGTTTCAATAATGAATGTTAAAAGAGTAAAACTAATAATTTTTGTTTCAATTAAAAAGAGCAAGAACTAATGGATAATATAATGTGTGAAAATATCTATCCAAACATTGTCGTCTTAAAAGTTGGTTGCACTTTTGTCACCTAAAAAAAGTTGGTTGCACTTATTTGAAGGAGTTGGAGAACATCATAAATATGCGATGAGAAAAAACTAGTGGGAAACTTCTAAATTTGATCCTATATACCGATTTTGTTATAAATTTATGTTAATAATGTGTTATAAAACTAATAGACATATAATCGATATGTGATTATAATAGCAAGAGAAAATTTTACAAAGGAGAAATGAGGAAGGAATCTTCTCATTCACTTGAATTCATAAATGTGCACAAGATTTCGAAATAACTCAAATAATTAAGCCTCCAACACCACCTCCAACCCTTAATATAATATAAATACACTAATATGGTAAATTAATATAATGAAGTTGAATAAATTACTTTAAAGTATCTATATTATCATTTTTCTTAAACTGAGTTCATGATCTTTTTAAAATATTCATATGTATAATTAGACAAAATTAAAAAAGAGAGAGATAAATATAAAAGATAAAATAAAAAATGTCATGTTTAGAACCAAAATTCACTTATACTCTTTCTTTTAAACTTGGAATAGGAGGTAGTAATATAACATATGTTTCCCATAACTAATGAATCTTGATGTGTTTATTGCAAAAAAGATTGATTATTGAATTAGTGAGGGCTTGAAATGAAATGATTCGTCTTAAGTGTTATAAAAGTAAAAGAATTCAGGATAAGGGAAAAGAGGATAAGAGAAGAGGAGATTGGAGAGCAATGTAATTATTATTCACTTTCTCTCTGTTCACAATTCATCAAGTACAAAACCCTATTTTTAGGCATCTGAGAATGACCTCCAAGGATCATGAACAATTAATAGTACAATTAATACATAGCTGAATATTAATTGTGACTCTTCGTACGTTGAATAAATATTTAGTTTATCAATAATAATTTATGTGCAGCATTTATAATGTAGAATGTCAAGAGTCAATTAATATCCACTTATTTAATATATTTATAACATTAAGAAGTTATTACTAACGTTATTTAATTTTAAGAAGTCTCAGACTTTCAACTCCATCTATTTCGTCATGAAAATAAGCAAAATGAATGAAGCGATCATATAAATATCACACGATACATATACACATGTAACACGATATACTAATATGTCAATTCATTTACTATATTTTATAATGAGTCTTATCATTTTTCAAGTCATAAAATAACTGTGATTCATTTAATATATTTTATAATGAGTCAATTCATTTATGTGATTCATTTTTTAAATCAGTAAAAAAAATAACTGTGATTCTTTTATTTTTATACAAGAGTTTTAGGAAAAGGGATGTGCTCATCCACGATTCAAAGGTAGGATACCTAATTCATAATTCACTGGGCCTTTTCTATGAGCACTGGAGCATGTCAATCACACAAAGTAAGGTCACATAATTTTGACCCAGAAAAGGAAAATGCCTACATAAGATGGAAGTTGAGCAGGAAGGGAAGAAAAATCTCAAATCTAAACCTGTTTATTGAACCGTGTCGCTGTATTGTGGTGTACGTGTTACTTGGTAATAGTAGTACTGACTGATGAATATGATGCGCAGGGAACCGGTTTGGGTGCTTCTCAACGTCCCCATCACTCCACACACACGCACACATAGATAGATATATATATATATATATATTAATAATTAATATAATTATAATAATTAATATATTTAAAATATATTTATATAATATAGTTATATATTTAATA
>JANTPZ010036258.1:0-10667 GCA_025593235.1 Vachellia pachyceras
TAGTTCATAGCATAGGATTAGCTTGTCTGACGAGACTGAGAATGATGGATGAAACAGGGGAGATCCTCAGTCTAGAACACCAAGAACCAGAGCATATTCAATATAAACATAAGCCTGGGTCATGGGTCAAAGGATTTTACCTTCAGAGCAGTCGACTGACGAGGTGAGAGACGACGACAACCACAACAACTGCACAGGCACCAGCTACTGCAATAAAGGGAACACGACCACTGACGACACCGGAGACAACAACCACCGACGCAGAGGAGCGGAGCGATGGGAGGTGGAACACGGGGTTGCGATGAGAGGCGGGAACCAAATATGAAAAGCAATTTGGTATTTTTCCGTTTATAAATAATATTTCCTTTGACAAAGTGATGGAGAAGTATTTACGGGTTTATTCACACAAGTCGAGACAAATATATGGAGGAGATTGTCTCGTTTTACAGAAAAAAACTGTTGAACGTGATTATGGGTACAAGTTAAACGTTCCCAAATAAATACGATATAATTTAAATTCTATGGAACTCTACCTTAAAGTCTTGATTTTTAGGAATTTAATGGTGATTCTTTTTCTTAAGAGGGGAGGAGGGAAAAGGTTGACCATTAAAAAATTTGACGATAAGATTAAAAATTACTCTATTTTAAAATGATTGTATATATTTTCACATTATTTAAACAAATATAGAAAAATTATCTAGAGGTTCCAAGAAACAGAATTAACTATAAAATGGTCTCAAAGATTCAAAAAATTACGATGAGGTCTCAAGAGTAGCTACTGAAGTTGTTAATGAAGGTTGCTGAGATTGTTAATGACAGCCTCAGTAGCTACTCCTGGGACCTCATGGTAATTTTTTGAATCTTTAGGACCATTTTATGGTTAATTCTGTTATTTGGAACCTCTGGGTAATTTTCCCTTAAAATTTCATCAAACCAAACATTACTGTGAAAAATTCGTTAACAAATAAGAAGTTTGTTTTGACAAAAAAATTAAAGATATTGATAATGCATTGAAGCCCAACATTTCATTGTTTTATTATTGTGTGTGTTTGGAAATTCCGGAAATGAGTTTAAAAATTTTAAGGTATTTTACGGATTTCGATATGATTTTACAGATTTTAATATGGTTTTTATGAATTTCGATATGATTTTTATAAATTTTAAAATGTTTTTTCTCTTTATATACGTAACCATTGAGAAAAAGAGTTCCCAATCAAACATATTACATATGATGAGCAAGTAACCTGCAATCTGTCAACCGGTAAAAATACCCTTTTAGGGCTACTCAAATTGGATTCGTGACAGGATGAGGCACAGGTTTCATCCAAAATAATATCTCAATTTTTCTCTCTCACAAACTCTCCATTCTACAATACACACCAGTGTGGATAGTTTCTAATATAAATAATTTAAAAGGTAAATATTTAAAGAAAATCACCCTTTTTATAAATATTAAAATTAGTTTCCTTAATTTATGAGAATTTTTTCATATTGAAAAAGTAATAAGAATAATTAGTTAAATATTTCTTATATTTATAAATACAGATCGGTTACTCTCCTTTTATCGTGTGATTTTAATCCGTATATTTCTGTAGGTTTTGTTCGATACTCTTTGCAAGCAAAGCACCTGTGGCCTAATGGATAAGGCGTCTGACTTCTAATCAGACGATTGTGGGTTCGAGTCCCACCAGGTGTGATCACCATGCGAACCTTTTTTTTTTTTAATTCGAATCTGGCCCAACACACAAGCCATCTTCTCCTGCGTTGATGGGTCCAAGTCCTAAAACCTAATTAAATTAAATTACGGAAAAAATACCCTAATAATTTCCACTCAAAAAAAAAAATTGCCCTAATAATTAAACCATCTAAGCAATAGCAACTGGGCCGAAAGTGTTACTACATCGTAACATAATACCTAAATGTTTAAATCTTCATTGTGAGAGATGTTACATTTAACGTCAAACAATACATTGAATAAGAAATTCTTGTGTATTAATTGCACCATGTCATTTGTGCACTTAATAAAAAAAAAACTCAAGTTTCCTTTATGTGGTTTCAGTGTATAGTATGAAATTTCTCTCTCCCATCTTCCCCCCCTTTTGCACATGATTATCAAAGCAAAGTGGAATCCAAGGTGACTTGAACATTTTAGTTGAAGAGCATATAAATGAGTGGCGCATGCACACAATATTTTTTTTAATAGAAAAATGAGATCCATTAAATAAAACTAGAATATTACCTCAGATTGAGGGCTATGAAACCCCTCTCCACCGCCAACTGTTGCAAAGACGGTGGAGGATTATCGAAGATACAAAAATTCTCAAACAAATCATGAGCCATATGTGTTAAACTGTTTGCCAAAATGTTACTATCCTTTGAAACATGATGAAACATAATGTTCCAATTTCTTGCTATAGCCCTCCAAGCTTCATCAATTATATCCATGAAGGGATGGTTAGCATCACAACCTCGAAACACAAGATTTATTGCCTCATTATAATCCGTGATGACTTTGATATTTTTGTAATCTTGATTCCAGCATAGTTGCAATCCGTGCATAATGGTAATAATTTCTTTAATAACTGGAGGGACAGCCGAAGCCCAAGAGTTTACAAGAAAAACCACATGTCCACAAGAATTTTTCCACTTAGAGGGAAACACACATGTGGGCAAATTATTTTATGATAAAAAAGGCTAATTAAATATAGTGCTTGTTTAGAAATGCGGTAGAAAAATACTTTTACGCAAGTCGAAGTAAATATATTAAGGAGATTATTTTATTTGTGGAAAAACTTGTGTTTGGCTTTTTCATCTGCTCCGACGAAAACACGCACATATATTTATCCCTGCCCTTGTGATCCTGCCTGTGTACTCATCTTCTCTTCCCGTAAAGGGAGCTTGGTGCTCCACTCTTCACACAAACTGCAATGGAGCTTTTTCTCCTAGTGGATCCCAATTACTTGTGTTGATCATCTTTCTTCAACTCAATGCCCACTTCTCATTCCCCGAATGTCCTAGACCATACTCCTTGCCACATGCCAAAGCTATATCGTTTCCATGTTCAGTCATCGAAGCAATGCTCCAATCCTGTATCCTCTGGGCTCCAGAAGGACACCAAGAAGGACTTATCTCGAATTCTCAGAACGGAAGCTGCTATTAGGGGTATTGAGAATAAGGTTAATTCAAGGAAGTACAAACAGCTATGGCCCGAGGCTGTTCTGGAAGCTTTTAATGGAATCTATCATCCTAGTAATCACGTACTCACATCCGCATATCAAGCACCATTACAGATCCCATATATCTCGCTCGTATATGCTGTCATCTGCATTAACGTATACTAGAATCAAGGAGATCGGTATCACATAGTATCCCGACTGATTCTCCTCTACATTTTATATATGTTTTACGCTAGCTGATGAATAAAACTGTCTCATTTGGTTATCCTTTTCTTCATGGTATCAGAACAGTGAAGATCCCATACACTGCTTTTTCAAAAGAAACAGGGGGATGAGCAGTGGCAAAGACACAGAAGCCACCACCAACGTCGACAAGAGAGGTGACCTAAATTCACCTTACTACTTGCATCCTTCAGACAATCCGGGGCAAGTCTACGTTGGTGACCTCCTCACCGAAGGCAACTACTCGGAATGGGCCAGCGACATGAATAACGCTTTGTATGCGAAGAACAAAATTGGGTTCGTAGATGGGTCCATGCTAATGCCCTCAGTAGACTCACCCAATGTCCACCATTGGATGCGATGTGACGCCATGGTTAAAGGGTGGTTAAAGAGTGCGATGCAGAAAGACGTACGCTCCAGCGTCTGTTATGCAAAAACAACAAAGGAAATATGGGTTGATCTTCGTGAATATTTCGGCAAGGGGAGTGCACCTAGAGCCTACGAATTGCGGCGGGAGGTGGTGACACTGCGAAAGGACAAGTTGAGTGTTCCAACATACTACACCAAGATGAAGAGTTTGTGGGATGAAATACAGACAATCACTCCCTGGCCCAGTTGCAATTGTGGTGGTTGCAAATGTAACATTGAACAGAAACTAACATCGTTGAAGGAGCAAGAACAGTTGTACGATTTTCTCATGGGGCTGGATGAGACCTTCAACACAATTAAAACTCAGATATTGAGCATGCAGCCCAATCCAAGATTGGGACACGCCTACCATCTCATGGCCGAGCATGAACAGCAACGCCTTGTGTCAACTATGCATCATGTGATCACAGAACCAGCAGCCTTACAAGTGCAGACCGCATATAAGGAGCGATTTGACAGTAATACACGCAGAGAGAAACCACAATGCACTCACTGCAAGAAACTCGATCACAATGTTGAGCAATGTTATGAACTCGTTGGGTATCCCTCTGATTGGAAAAGGACTGGCAGAGGTCGCAAGGAACGTCATGGTCCATGGAGTGATCGACGCAATGTCTCTAGAGCAGCCCAAGTAACCACTACAGAGAGTCCAATCCTAGGCCTAACGAATGAACAATTTGAGCAACTAATGTTGAGCATCAACAAAGAGACTGACGAGACAAAATCCCAGGAGCCTTGAGCAAATATGGCAGGTACTATTCCTTTCAATGATGCATGGATTCTTGATACGGGTGCCACAGATCATATAGCTTGCAACCCCAATATCCTTAGAAACATCATCACAGTAGTAAATCAGATGCCAGTAAAAATACCAACTGGACAAAATATTCATGTTGAAAGATAGGAAAAGATTCAAGGATAGAAAGTTACTGAATGTGCTCAATAGGATGAAAAAAAAGAATCCCATTGCAGCGAGCAATTTATTAACAGTGCCAATGCGTACGGATACAATAATATTGAGACACCTGTACACTATCAGACATTTACAGAGTCACGGTGTGACCACCACTAGTGCTATGGATGGATATTTACAGAGACTGTAGTGCTCAGCACTATTGATAAGGGGATAACAGAAAAATGTTGGAGCATCCACTAAAGCTGATACATAAAAATAATGCTCTAACTCCCTCCTTTTGCTTTGACCCCTCCTGTTGCATCAGGGTCCCAAACTGTGACACCAAGTTTGTCCCTTAGCTGACAGAATCTTGAACCAGACAGTGGCTTCGTGAGACAATCAGCCAGCTGTAAATGTGTTGGAACATATTGAACTAATAGCTTTTTCTGTAAGACTTGATCCCTCACATAATGAGCATCTATTTCTATATGTTTTGTTCTAGCATGACATACAGGATTTAACGCAATAGCTGCTGCACTAGTATTATCGCACCACACAATAGGAATCTTCTTCAATCTAAGACTGAGTTCAGATAATAACGAAGTAATCCATGATACTTCAGCAGCCGTGTTTGATAGGGAACGGTATTCTGACTCCGTGCTCGACCGAGAGACCACTTTCTGTTTCTTAGAAGACCAAGCTATGAGTGACTCACCCAGAAAAATACAAAAACCTCCTACAGACCGACGATCATCAGAGCAAGCTGCCCAGTCTGCATCTGAGTAAGCCACCAAATTGAGATAGCTTGAAGGCTTAATATGAATTCCCAGATTGATTGTTCCTTTCAGGTATCTCAGAACTCTCTTAACTGCTGTCCAGTGTTCTGTGGTGGGATGTGACATATATTGGCTTAACTTTCCAACAGAGAAACTGATATCTGGCCGAGTGTTGCAAAGATATTGCAATGCACCGATTGCACTCCTGTAACATGATGGATTTTCCAATGGAAGACCCTGATTTGCATACAATAATTTACCTGGTGCCATGGGAGTTTTGACCGGAGCTGCTCTACTCATTTGGAATCGTTCTAGAATGTCCATAACATACTTTCGCTGGCTTAGAAATAACCCATTGCAGTTTCTCTGCATCTCAATGCCAAGAAAATAATGTGCTGTCCCCATATCTTTAAGAGCAAACACAGTGTGGAGTCTGTGAATAAACAGATTTAAGCTCTTGAAGTTGCTGCCAGTAACAAGAATATCATCAACATAGACTAAGATAATCATAATCTGAGTTTTATCAGTGTAAATAAATAGAGAAGAGTCACTCTTGGAATTAAAAAATCCCCAAGCGACTAGAGTATCTCTTAATCTATCATACCAAGCCCTGGGTGCTTGTTTTAATCCATAGAGAGCCTTTGACAACTTACACACATGATTAGGATATAACTTGTCCACAAAACCTTGTGGTTGCTCCATAAAAACTGTTTCAGTTAGAAGGCCATTTAGGAAGGCATTGTTGATGTCAAGTTGCCTTATGTTCCAGCCAAAAAATACTGCAATGGATAATACAATTTTGATAGTAGTAGACCTCACAACTGGACTGAAGGTTTCATTAAAGTCCACCCCAGCTGTTTGTTGAAAACCCTTGGCTACTAACCTTGCCTTAGGCTTGTCCAAAGTGCCATCCGCATTGTATTTAGTTTTGAATACCCATTTGCACTCCACAACACTTTTCTGTCCAGTGTATGGAACAAGTTGCCATGTATGATTCTTAATAAGTGCTTCATATTCATCTTGCATTGCTCTCTTCCACAAGGGATGTGCAAGGGCCTCTGCCACTGACTTAGGCTCCATCAAACGAAGAGTTGCAGATCCAACAAATGGTGTCTGCCTCTTGAAGATGCCTTTCTTGCTCCGAGTCTGCATAGGGTGCACATTTTGTGCTTCTGGACAATTGACAACCATAGTTGTGTCTTCATCACGTTCTTGTACAGGACTAGTAGTAGGGGAACCAGCTGAGGAATTAGTGCTGTTAACCATTGTGGAAGGAGACTGTTCTGCACCAGGAATTTGAAGAGGAATAGAAGGGACAGCTACTGGCAGAGAACAGTGAGGATCATTAGGCACAAGAGTGTTTCTAGAATAACTACTATTGCCAGATTCATGTGTCACAGAAGCACTTTTAGACAGTAAATTATCTGCATCACAATGTGAGACTGAAACAGGAGTTTGTATCAATACAGGGAAATTGCGTTCAGTAATGCACTCAGCTTGAAGGGGCTGTTTAGAACTAACAAAACCATCAGTAAAAGGAAAATGTGCCTCATTAAAGACTACATGTCTTGAAATGTACATTCTCCCATTAGAGTCAAGGCATTTGTACCCCTTATGAGTACCACTATAACCCATGAATACACACCTCTTACTGTGAAATTGAAACTTGTGTGTATGGAAAGGCCTCAAGTATGGATAGCATGCACACCCAAACACTTTGAACTGAGAATAATCAGGTTTCTTTTTGTACAATAATTGAAATGGAGACACACCCTTTAAAACTGAAGATGGCAATCTATTTATCAAGAATATAGCAGTGGAAAAGGCTTCCCACCAATAATGCAATTGCATGTTAGCTTGAGCAAGTAATGTGAGTCCTGTCTCAACTAGATGTCTATGCTTTCTTTCCACCCTACCATTCTGAGCTGAGGTGTATGGACAAGAATGGCGAAAGATAATGCCACAAGCATCTAAGATAGGTTGCAATTTTCTGAATTCTCCTCCCCAGTCACTTTGAAGAATTTTGATACGTTTGTCAAATTGATTCTCAACCATAGTTTTAAAATGTTTAAAAACATGAAGAGTCTCATCTTTGGATTTTAATGGATAAACCCAAGTGTATCTGCTATAATCGTCCAAAAAACTAATGTAGTACTTGTGTCCACCAGAGGAAAGTAAGGGTGCAGGACCCCATAAATCAGTATGAATCAAGGCTAGTGGTGTCTCAGCTCTAGAAGTTGATAGAGTAAAGGGTAACCGGTGAGCTTTGCCCAGTTTGCATGACTCACAGAAATCAAAAACATCTTTATTGCCATCATGGGAGATTTTACAATCAGACAATACTTGATTCAAGACTCTACCATGAGGATGACCAAGTTTCCTATGCCATGACTCTAAAACAGACACCAAAGCAGAACATTGACTCTGAGACACTACTTGACATCTACCAGGACTGATAGCAGACGAACAGGGCTGGGCAGATCCTTCTAGCTTGTATATGCCATTACTGGAATCTCCTTGGGCCAGGACTTGATCAGTTTGAAGATCCTTCACAAAACACCCATGTGAATAAAAAGAGACATACACAGGATTATCGTCAGTGAGCTTCTTTATGCTTATAAGATTTTTAGTCATTTTGGGAACAACTAAAACATCTCTCATTTTAAGCATTTTTGAATCAACACAGGCTAATATGGTATGTCCAGTTTTCTCAACATTTAACGGATGACCATCCCCAACTAAAATACGGTGTTTACCTGGATCATTGTTGGTGTTAGGATCAACATAAGTAGATGTTGATGCAACATGATGAGTGGCTCCACTATCTAGATACCACGCTGGATCACTCAATGTTTCACCAGTAGCAGTGAGAGCAGATGCAGAGGAAAAACCATTTGAGCTGCTTGTTTTCTTTGAAAAAGGACCATCATAGTCCTTGTCATACCTCTTGTAACAAGTACGCACCTCATGCCCATATTTTTTGCAAAGTTGGCACTGAGGCCTGTCTTGAGATTCAGCCCTCGTGTCTGGAGTCCATGACTTGAAACCACCACGGCCACGAGACTTGTATTTGTTGTTGCGAGCTCTCCATGAGCCACGAACTCCTCTATGCTCCTCAGCCTTGACAGCCACATTTGCAAAGGCATTTGTAACTGATGCAGCAGTATTTAGTTGCTCCAAACGAGCCTCAAAAGTCATGAGTTTCAAATGAAGTTCAGCCCAGCTCATATTTTCCTTGTCAGATAAATAAACAACCAGAGGATTGTATTCATTCTCTAGACCAGAAAGCACCTGAGATACTAGATCATCGGAAGACACTGGACTCCCAGCCAAAGATAGTTTATCGGAGAGAGTCTTCATTTTTATCAAGTAGTCCTCCATCTTCAGCGACCCTTTCTTCAGCCGCTGGAATTCGAATTTCAGTAACTGTACACGAGCTTTGGTATTCACTCCTGCTAAATCTTTCGCAGCTGACCAGAGTTCCTTGGACGTCTGGCATCGTGTGAGCTGGGAAGCAGTTTCCACGATCATCGTACCGTAGAGCCACGCGAGGAGAATCTGGTCCGTCGCTGACCAGTCATCGAACTCAGGATTTGGAATAACATTTGCCTCTGAGTCGAGAATGTATTCTGCCGGTACTGCTTTGGTACCAAGAATATGGCCATCAAGGCGATGTCCTCGTATAATCGGTAACAGCAATGATTCCCAGAGAATGAAGTTGATTCCGTCGAACTTTACCGGAGAAACTTGGCTCAGCGAGTTTAGGAGCGGTACAGATCTTGTGGAAACAGAGGATGCCACGACGGAAGCGATAGGCATGGTGGAGGTGTTAGGGTGAACAGCTGATGAATTAGGTGGGACTGTGACATGCGACGGCTGTGTAGCAGACGCAGTCGATTTCTCTGGAGAGGAGGCCATGACGCGTGTCGAGAGAGGCTCTGATACCAAGATAGGAAAAGATTCAAGGATAGAAAGTTACTGAATGTGCTCAATAGGATGAAAAAAAAGAATCCCATTGCAGCGAGCAATTTATTAACAGTGCCAATGCGTACGGATACAATAATATTGAGACACCTGTACACTATCAGACATTTACAGAGTCACGGTGTGACCACCACTAGTGCTATGGATGGATATTTACAGAGACTGTAGTGCTCAGCACTATTGATAAGGGGATAACAGAAAAACGTTGGAGCATCCACTAAAGCTGATACATAAAAATAATGCTCTAACTTTGAAGGCATAGGCGCATTAGTACTGGCTGACGATTTACGCGTCAACAAAGTCCTCTATATACCTGATTTCCACTGCAACTTACTCTCAATCAGTAAATTATTAATGCAATACCATAATTATTGTGTGATTCTCGTTGGCAAACTGTGTATCATACAGGACTACATCTCGAGGAAAACGATTGGCGTGGCTGAGGAGTGTGATGGATTATATGTGTTTGGGTCAGAGGATGCAAATCATTTGGCATTTTTTGCACAGGGCATAAAAGATCCGCAACTCTGGCATAATCGCCTTGGCCACCCTCCTATAGACAAAATGAAACAATTGCAGTTTTCTTCTAGTATTTCCCATAAACCGGACTATTGTGATTCATGTATTCGGGCTAAGCATACTCGCCTTGTTTTCCCCACAAGTTCAATAAAGACCTTGAGAAGTTTTGAATTAATACATTGTGACATTTGGGGTGGCTACAAAACTCCATCCCTCACTCGTGCACATTATTTTCTCACCATTGTTGAAGCTATCAAAGAAATTCGCTGGGAAGCTGCTCTCGTCGTGCTTCTTTTGGTTTCACTTTTCATTGGTATTTTGTTAAGAACCTTTATCGATTAGGCGACTTCATCCTCAATCCTTTGTCAAACAAGCTGTAATATTAGTTCATTCTCAATTAAGAAATTTTTTTATGTTACATTCCTATGTACTTTGTTTGGGATCACTACTCTAAGTGTCAGCAACTTGATGGCGCATAAAATCTAGGATGAGATCAACCTAAACCTTAAGATATATCTTTAAGAGATTTCCCTTTTGCAGATTTTTGCTCTTCTCCGTAAGCAAATGCGGTATGAACCAAGATGCCAAACATACACAAAATTATTGATGATGCTTGGCAAGTGCAAGAAACCAGAGGAGGCCAGCCTGCTATTTGAGGTCATGTTG
>JANTPZ010036259.1:0-11838 GCA_025593235.1 Vachellia pachyceras
CACATTACCTTGTGTTTGGAAGCTTGAAGCTCTTCTTTCTTGCTTGAGAGAGGCTTGGTTTCTAGAGAGAAGGGAGAGCAAATTTCAGATTGCAAGAGAGAGAGGGAGGGACGAAATTGTGAGGGGGAGAGAGAGAGGTTTGCTTAGTTTAATGTGGTCTAATTTGTGTGATGGAAATGCAAACTTGGGGACCAAGTAGCTAAACACTTGATCCATATTGAGCCACATCACCTTGTCTCCTCCTAGCTGAAAAAGTAATTTTTCAGACCCCTAGGCGTCAGACTTTGCTGGCTGGGCCCTTGCCCGGTCCAGTTGCATGATCCGGTGGCACGCATTTCCATAAAGTACCCTTTACGCGGGTAACTACTTTTTTACTTTTCCGGAGACTTTATCTTTCGTGTGGCGCCATTCCATAGGCCTTCTTGCCTAGGTGCCATCATGTCCTAGTCCATAGCATCTCCGGGTTTCCCTCGTAACTCGTCAGGATTCCTCGATTTGCGTGCAACACCGTAAAACGGGCTTCCGGTGGCCAATTTGACTTGAGGATATGGAAAAATTCTATATTTTTCCCTGATTCTCAAGCTCTTTTCCATTTCTCAAAATGCTTTCCGGATTTTCCGTAATTAATTTTCTAAGAAAATACTTTTTCGGGCTTTTCGGGTACTGTTGTTCTCCATACAGCGAAACTACCCCCATCGGATACCGGGTAATAATTTTATTAATGACTTTATAACCCAACTAAACTTTTCTTAGTTTGGGTCTCCGGCATTTGATGACTCCTGCTACCTAAAATAATTATTTCTCAATCGTCCTTAGCTCCGAAATCTTTTAATTACGAAAATGTCACTACTTATCTTACTTTCCTCGCAATTATCAAAATGTCACTACCTCTTCTACTTTTGCCATAATTACCAAAATGACATCACTTTTTCTACTTTTTCATAATTCCAACCTTGCCCTTGGTCGACTTTGACATTTTGGTCCGCTTTGACATTTTGGTCAACTTTGACTTTTCTGGTCAACTCTGACTTTTTGTTGACTTTTGACCGAATTACCAAATGTCCTTGTTATTTGATGACATTTCATGTCCTAGGCCTTTTTAATCAAAATGACCATTTTACTCTTGTCATTTAGGCCAAATGACCATTTTGCCCTTGGGTCATTCTTACTTGAAATTCTCAATACTAGGGACTTAGTCGATTATTCTATTTCTTATTTAGGCATTTTCCTTTCTATTTTTCTTTTCTATGGGCCTTAAACCCTTTCATAATTCATCAGTTTGACCTTTATTTTTGTTTACGAAATTTGGGATATTACAGAAAGCATAGCGGAAGAGAACAAAGGGAGACAAACAAATAAAGAGGATCCACATGAACAGTTTCATATATGCTCTCTCTCTCTCTAAAAATGCAATCTTATATATTGTTTTGTGTGTGTAAGAGAAAGATTTTTTTTAGTTTGTTCACTGGCTCAAGTTGCCCCGTGGGCCTCAAACAGGTTTAACTATAAAATTATTTTTTTACATACTTTTAAAGAAATTAACCTTAAAAAATAAAATTATTAATTAAATATATTAATATTATCAAATTATTAATATTTTATCTTTTTTCATAAATAGAATGAAGTAGTTTTTTGCGTTGTTTTATCTTATGGTTTGAATAGTCTAAATAGCATTGGAGAATTGCCTTCTTTGTTTATCTTACATTAAAAAGGATGATTCTATCGATGTTATGTAAGGGAAAATTTATTCACAAAACTGTTAAGAATTTTGTGAAATATTCTTGAAAATGGAGTAAAAGAATTTTAAAATGAATGATTCATGGCCCATTGGACTTGACTCCAAGGGTGGATAAGGTGGTCATGGATTTATTTCTTCACAGGAATTGCGGGAGGCACTGAGCAGGGAGGATGGATCAACTCCAGCGACAATCAGACTGTGGAGTTCAAACTTCAATGTTAATATGGAAGACTCACTCGTTCATACCACTTACCTTTCTTAGGTTTCTCTTGAGGAAGTCACAATAATTTTCCATTACTGATAGGGAAAATCACACGTATAACTTTCTTATTTGAAGTGTGAAAGCCACACTTAATTTCTCCCCCGGCAATCTGATTATGAAATAATTATAAACAAAGAAGTGGTTAAGTGGTTGTTTTCAATTAAAAAAAAGAAAGAAAGCAACCTGGTATGTAAATTTTACTACCTAACTACTATCAATCGTAACAATGAAGTTTGAAGGCTAAAAACAAAGAAAGAAAGTGGTTTTGCATGTACGACGCTCTTGTGGTGTTCCTTCGTATCCTTCTTATCACTCTGATGGCATTAACCCCTCTCCGTGGCTCCCCCTCATTCACCATGGGACTACAGGAAGATTCTGCACAATAATTAATCTCCATAGTATCTGGTTTTGGGCTTTGTTCCTTTGTGGAGAAGAGCCCCATGACTGAAGCCCACTTGTATCTCTCTTATTTAAGTGAAGAGTAGGCATATTAGATCGATGGGGTCTTATTCTGAATAAAAGATGGCCATTTGAAGGATAAGTAGATAGAAAGTAATTTTTACAAGTTAACGGTATAAATTAGATAAAATATAGTTCGCGCTTTCAGCAGCTATTGGATCAGGCTGAAATTTTGTTACTAGTTTCTCAGCTTCCAACAAGTCATTTTGAACAGTGGGATTTGTTGGAAATTATGCCTTAGGGGTCAATCATTGTACCTTAGATATTGTTGATTTTAATTAATTTTCTCCATGTTATTATTATAGCTTTTGCATGTTTATTATGATAATTGCATCTATGCACAAGTTATAAAGATTGTCTTAAATGTCCCTAGTCGGTTGTCTATATAGGAGCAAAGATGAAACAAGACCATTATTACTTTGATAAGGTATTGAGATATGAGCCAAAGTCTTGGGCACTTGTAAGAGTACAAGGTACTGGATCTACCCACTACAAGAAACCTGCATGGATTAAGTCATAAAATTATCTCATATGTAATCACATCACAACGCTCTTTGACTTGAGATCATTTTAGATTCCTACATTACAGTCGTTGAGTTTTAACTTAGTCAAAAATTACCTTTGACATGATTACTTGACAGGTTGCATCTTGTTAATGATCCTCATATGATTTGGATAATCGCATTGTCTTATTAGAGGCCACTTGTGGCTTGTGGGCTATTACTAAGTTTAGCCCGTTGCCACTTCATCTGAGCCTACACGATCGCATGCAAGAACAACCCAACACAAGCTATCATGTCCAGGTTCATTGAATCTAAGATATGTCTGCGATTCAATAAATGTGACATTTATCTTAGATTCAATGAATGTGACATTTAATCTAGGGTGATGGAATTATATATATATATATAAATTCAAAAATAATAATATTATATAGACAATATTATTAATATTAATATATGTTGGTTTTAATATTTAATTTATTTGATAAATTAAATAACTAAAATTGATATTCAGATTTAATTAATAAAGATAAATTAAATCGTTTGGTTCACTATTTGGATTAATTAAATGGATAAGATTTAATCTGTTACACAGATTTCATTAAATCAGATTAATCCAAATTTGAAATTCAAAATTTGAATTTCAATTTCAAGATCTAAAATTCGAAATTCAAGACTTGGATTTCAAATTTTGAATCAAGAATTCGAATTTCAGAATCTGTATGTCAAATTTCGCAGATCTAAAATAAAAAACTTATCAAGAAGAATAGGAGTCTTTGGTCATGGCTGCTTTTTATGTTAATAAAAATGCAGAAATTGAATGAGGAACTCCAAGACTTGTTATCAATTATAAATCCCTTAACGAAGCCCTCCAATGGATTCGTTATCCAATCCCAAACAAGTCTGATCTACTTAAACCTCTTCATTCTGCAAAGATCTTTTCAAAATTTGACATGAAATCTGGATTTTGGCAAATTCAAATTTATGAAAGAGAGAGGTATAAAACTGCTTTAACTGTACCCTTTGGACAGTATGAGTGGAATGTTATGCATTTTAGTTTGAAAAATGCTCCCTCTGAATTTCAAAGAATCATGAATGAGATACTTCATGATTGTCATCAGTTTATTATAGTATATATTGATGATGTATTAATTTTTTCTCATTCTATTGATCAACAATTCAAACATATATCCCATTTTATTAAACTTGCAGAACGAAATGGTTTGGTAGTTTCTAAGCCAAAAATCTCTCTTTTTCAAACACGAATTCACTTTCTTGATCATTGGATTTATCAAGGAAGAAGGAGATGCAAAACATGATGCAAATATATAGAAAATAAACTTAATTTATAAAGCTGGCACTTACAAAGAGAAAGTGAGAGCCAAGGGGTACAAGAGGAGAGGAGAGGAGAGGGATACAAGAGGAGAGGAGAGGTGTGATATCTGAAGTGCACTCTAAGCTTCTGCCTTCCAATAAGAGGAGGCTTCTGCTTATATAGGCTTTAGAATCACTGTTTGTACGTGTTGAGACCTTAAAACTTGCTAGCAACCTGAACTGTTTCCAGTGGCACTGACCATATTCCTAATAATATTCCTGGCCTGCGCACTGAACATATTCCTGGTCTACTGACAATATTCCTGGTCAATTGTTCTACAGTGTCAAAATTTTGTTTGGCATAGTGTTTACAGTAATGTTTGACAGAAATAATAGTAAAAGATTCCTAACTATCATCTCCGAGATAGGTGATCTCCAACTCTTATTCATCATCAGGATCTAGTGCTGGAGAGTTGGATGTTGATGGTCCTTGGCTTGCTCCGCTTGAAAAGGAAACTTCATTACTAAGAAGTTGAATTATTGAGTCGAGCTGTTGCACAAGTTCCTGTTTACTTTGGACTCCTGCAAGTCTGGTTTGAATTCTGGCTCTTTGATTTAGGAAAATACTCTACTCTGAAAGGCAAAGATATTCAGGTTTTGCTTTGAACCATTTTTCCACTACCACAAGGTTAAGAAATTTTAATTGGAACTTTTCCCACCATTTGATAAGAGGAATTCGTTGTAAAATAGGGAGAACAACTGCATCTCTATTTTAATGAGAAAAGGAGTACTGCCAACAGAATATCTAGGAACCTGATAATTTAGAAAAATAGTGTAGTTCCACTGGAATGGCAGGCTCTACACAAAGATTAAATTTTTGCTTAAAGTACTCAAAGGCTTGAATTACATCAGGGGGAAAACTTGAGGGGTGACGCCAAAGAAATCACACCAATGTAGAAACCATTGAGGAAATTGGTACTTGGTTGATTTATTAAAATAAATGAACTAAGAATGCTTGAAAAACCAATTTTGATCCCAGAAGATTTTCCACCAAGCATCTTGATAATCCTAATATGAATATCCATTGGGTTTAAAATTAATATCCCAAAAACATGGTTTATTTAAATCAGATCCCCACTAGGATCGAGTGAGAACCCTTTTGATTTGAAGAATAGAATGAGTTATTAAAGATTCATCTTTTGGGTCTGCTTTTCTGGAGAGCAACAGAATCATAATGAATCAATATTAATTCAAAACACGCTCTTGTTTTTCTAGGGTTAACAGGCTTAAAGTGCCATCTGGAGGAGAAAATCTTCAAGGTTGTTAAGTTGGGTGTTTTTACAGAGAATTATGGTTCAACCTGACAAATGAATCTGGATTTACCAGGCTTTTGGACATAAGGTATGACCAATTTCTTTTCAGGCTGGATGGTAAGTGCTTGGGAGGATGCAATTACCATTTGTTTTTGAGAAACCGGTACTGGTTTTTTGAGAGTTAAAGAGCAGATTGTTGATTAATCAGATCATATTCTTGTTTAGTCATGGTCTGAAGGGCTAGTGTTTTCTTATCTTGTTTGGCCAGTGTTTGGCTCTAGTTTTGTGACGGGATTTTCTGGACATAAGACTGAAGGTTTTTTTTTGTCAGATTTTTGGACAAAATATGCCCTTACATATAAATTAGAAGAGTCATGAACTTTGGGTGTACGGACAGATTGAGCACAAGTGAGCCTCAAAAAATCTAGAGAGAGAAACGTTGAAGCGCTAGCATGCTACCTGTAATATCCATGATTTTCTTCTGCGAACCAATATGTAGACGTTGAAGCGCTAGCATGCTACCATACAGAATTGCTTCAATTAAGATAAAAGAAGTGAAGAGCAGATAGAAGAGCTATTAAAGAATGACGTGAGTCTAAGATTGTGTGTAGACTACCATAAAATAAGTAAAGTAACAATAAAGCACGAGTAATTACTTCCCCGTGTTGATGATGTATTGACCAGTTGAGTGGTACCAAAATATTTTCTGAATTAGATCTTATATCAGGCCATCACCAGCTCTAAGTTAGAGTTGAAGACAATTTCAGGACAGCTTTTCGCACTAGATACAGACATCATAAATTTCTAGTGATGCCGTTCTGTTTGATGAATGCCCTTGCAGTTTTCATAGACTATATGAAGTGTCCATTTCGGCAATACCTGGATCAGATTGTTGTAGTCTTATGGATGATGTTATAGTGTACTCCAAATCTTTAGAGGAATATGAAAGGCATCTGAGAATTTTATTAATTGTTTTGAAAGAAAAACATTTATACGCTAAGCTCAGTAAATTCTAGTTATCAAAGGTGAAATTCCTAGGATAGGTGATCCCTCAGGAAGGAGTCACTGCAGACTACGCCGAGTAAAGGCAGTACTGAGATGGAATCGGCCTAGGACAGTAAGAGAAGTGAAATTCCTAGAGCACGTGATCTCTCAGGAAGGGGGTTGCAGTAGACTACGCCAAAGTAGAGGCAGTACTGAGATAGGATCTGCCTAGGATAGTAACCGAAGTCAGGAGCTTTCTGGGCCTAGCAAATTATTACAAATGTTTTATATAAAACTTTTCTCGGATTGCCTTGCCCCGCTGACTAAGCTCACCAGAAAGAACCATTCTTTTCGTGGGATGAGAAATGTGAGGCTAGTTTTCAAGAGTTAAAGAGGAAACTAACCTCGACGCCTATATTAGTGATCCCAGAACCCCAGAGGACCTATGTGGTCTACAGTGATGCTAGTAAGCATGGATTGGGATGTGTGCTATTGCACAGGGTCGAGTAGTAATTTATGCCTCACAACAGTTAAAGTTTTATGAAGAGAACTATTCCACGCATGATATTGAGCTAGTAGTGATATTTTATGTTCTAAAGATATGGAGGCACTAGTTATATGGAGCAACCATCAAGCTATGCTATGATTTTAAAAGTCTCAAGTATTTACAAGATTAGAAAAAGCTGAACTTGAGATATAGACACCGGATGGAGTTGCTCAAAGACTATAACTACATGATAAAGTATTATCCAGGTAAAGCAAATGTAGTTGCCGATGTTTTAAAATAGAAAAATAGAGCATGTGGCCATGATGATGATGATGAAAGAGCAAAAGTTAATAGAGAAGCTCCGAGATTGGGATGTAATGAATCAGTTATAGATAGAGCCTGATAGATACAGAATCACTCAAATCCTCAGTGATATAGAGAATAAGATTAGGGAAGCTCAGTAAGAGGATCGATTCGCTGAGAACTTAGAGACTCAGATGAGTCAAGAAGAAGCTAAAGAATTCAAGAAAACCTCTAAGGGAATAATTAAGTTCAAAGATAAACATTATATCCCTCCAAAGCCTGCTTTGAGGCAAAGAAACTAGATGAAACTGAGCTTTAGCTCTGGAAATAAAATAGAGGAGATAATCAAGGGAAGAATCTCTGATAGTCCAGTAACATTTGAGGTTATTAGACATCCTAAACTATGGATGAGCTAGGATATGATTGTGTGCTGGATAACATATGTGTTTTCAGAGATAAAGTTTCATTCCTTAAAATCATCCAAAATTCAAAGAGTTACAGAAGCAAAGAGACAGGATAGGATGAGATCCTGTTTAGTGATTTCAATGCCAGAAGTAAATAGAGATATAAAACATGAATAGTTAAAGTATAGTTATGATATAGAAATGTTATTTAGGCTGTATTTTATGATAGTTAAATATGAGAATGAGTTGGGTAAAAGTTGAATGAGTTGTGGTCAATTTTTAAAGAAATTAAAAAGTAGACAGTACCAGAAGTACTAGAGCTGCTGAAAGGCTTCATAATTATTACGAGTAAGCCATATAAACTATGATAGACACAATAGTCACAGCAGCAATAATTTCAGTAATCGTAATGGACTTCCCAACTTAAGTTAGCCTAAGTTAATAGCAATAAAGGCATAGTACTAGTAGCGGAGTCTGAGGATACTTCGTGATGAATTTTCTGCTAGTATATAGGCTTAAATCTTTATATGATGAAAGATTCCTATGAGAATAAATTGTAAAGTTGAAATGACCGTGGATGAATTGGTCAAGGAATTGTACGTTCTCTTTGTGCTTAAATTTTTGCATGTAAAATATGAATTCAATCTGGCCACGGTCAAATGTGAAATTGCTGCTAGGAAAATATACAATCAACATCTGATGACGATTGTTTCTCATACCAATTCTACACAGGAGTTTGTCTTTGAAGAATTCATCTTGTGAAGCTTTATAAGTTAGATAAAACCTTCGAAGGAACATATCTTCACTGCATAATGGAAGGTCTAGATCTTGCAAAAGGATGCAAAGAGAAATTCCCCACCTTACACTTGTACCACAAAAATGAAAGATGTCTGGTTTTATATACACAATGGAGTCAGATAGCACAAACCCACCTATCACATTATGATGATATTGATTAATATCTTTACTTGAGATTGCTCTTTCAGAAACAATTACAACATGATTATCTTGGAAACCATCAAATTTGTGGAGAAATTGGAAATTTTGATTATGGAACCAATATGGGATGTCAATCCCATGCATCCACCAAACTTTAACATCCACGCTATTCAAAGTCCTTGATGGAATGGACTTCAGAAAATCATTAGTGGATGCAAAGAAAACTGATAGAAATTCTGAAAAAGATAACGGTTGCATTGAAGGACAAACAATTGTACATATATCCTTTAGGTTTGGCGGAAGATCTAGCAAATATTTGAGATATGGCAGTTACCCAATCGAAGTCGACTTAGAAGAGAAAGATTAGCAACACATCCAGCAGGAAGATGGGTAAATTTGTTTATCTCAAATTCAAGTTTCTCCAATGATGATAAGCAATTATGATCCTCTGGAATTGACCCATCATGAAGATTGCAATTAGATTAGTTTAAATACTTCAATGAGGAAACACGTGATAATGAAGGAGGAAGAACACAACTTCCACTAGGTAGGTTACTAAAATCATTACCACTTAGATTGATGACCTCCAACGATGTTAAGCAACCAAGGTCATTTGGAATTGATCTAGCATTTATGTTTCATTCTTTCATAACCAACTCCTTTAGTGATGCTAGACGTGAGATGAAAGAAGGCAAAACTAATCCAGTGGGAGCTTCATGAATACCAAACCATAATGCCCTTCGAACTGGGCAAAACAAGCTCCTTACAAATGAATCAAATGTTGCATTTTGACCATTACATCCATTGGAATATAATTTCTTCAAATTTTATAGGTTCACGATGGATGAAGGTATTTCCCTTATAGCAGTACCACTCAAATCAAGCTCCTCTAGACATTCATTTTCACCAATATTTTGTGGTAATGAGGAAAATTTTGTGCACCCAGAAATATTGAGAACTTTGAGGGATTTCAAAGTACAAGTGCATACATGCATGCATATATCATTTGGTGAGGATCCTACAGATGCATACATGCATGCATATATCTCTCACAACAACATTTATTTTTTTTGACATAATTTGGTGAGGATTCTAATAACGTTCCATAATGTACAAAGGGGGACAATTTTCACCCACGGTAGTTGGTCTAATGGTGTGTACAATTTTCACCCACGGTAGTTGGTCTAATGGTGTGTACAATTTTCACCCATTTATTGTAACACCTCCTATTTTCCCCCCATTTCCTCATATTAGATCACTTTAGAACCAATATTGGGCTTTGGATGACTCAAATTGACCTTTTTGGTGAACTAGAAAATTTTTCTTTTTCTTTAAAAACGCTATTACTGTTCACTGGCTCCTTTTTCCAGATTTCTGGCCAACTTTAAAAAATCATAATTAATTCTAGAAAAATCAAAACTGAGTGGTTCTAATTTCTAAATTTTTATTTTTAAGTGATCTATAAGGGAAAAATACTCACCGGTTCCATTCCTTACCCATTTAAATCAGTTTATTCCAAAAATGTGCACTGTTCCAGTGGTCACTTCCAGTTTTTCCAGATTTTTCCCTTAACTTTGGAAAATCATAACTCTTAATATATACATCCAAATTTCACAAACTTTATAATATCATTTTAAAGCTTAGGATATGTAGTATTTAACTGAAAATTTTTAGCTCATTTGAAGCTCGTTTGCTATTTTTATTTCTCACGTGAAACCGATTAGTTTTTCAGGGCCTTTGGTGTAATATCCCAAATTTCGTAAACGGAAATAAAGGCCAAACTGATAAATTATGAAATGATTTAAGCTCCATAGATAAGACAAATAGAAAGGAAAATGCCTATAGACAAGAAAGGATGATTGACTAAGTCCCCATTCTTGAGAATTCTAAGTAAAAATGACCAAAGGGCAAAATGGTCATTTGGCACAAATGACAAGGGTAAAATGGTCATTTTGAATAAAAAGGCCTAGGATGCAAAATGTCATCAAATTATAAGGACATTTTGGTAATTTGGTCAAAAGTCAACAAAAATTCAAAGTTGACCAAAAAGTCAAAGTTGACTCAAAAGTCAAAGTTGACAAAAAAATGTTGAAGTCAACCAAGGGTAAGGTTGGAATTAAGAAAGAATAGAAAAAGTGATGGCATTTTGGTAATTATGGCAAAAGTAGAAAAGGTAGTGGCATTTTGGTAATTATGAACAACAGTACTCGAAAGCCCCAAAAAAAGTATTTTCTTAGAAAATTAATTATGGAAAGTCCTGGAAGAATTTGGAGGAACGGAAAAGGGCTAGAGTATCAGGGAAAATATATAGAATTTTTCCATGCCTTTAAGTCAAATTGGCCGCCAGATGCAGTTTTACGGTGTTGCACGCAAATCGAGGAATCCTGACAAGTTACGAGGGAAACCCGGAGATGCTATGGACTAGGACATGACGCCGCCTAGGCAAGGAGGCCTAGGGAATGGTGCCACATGAGAGATAAGGTCTCTGAAAAAGTAAAAAGGTAGTTAACCGCGTAAAGGTTACTTTACGGAAATGCGTGCCACCAGATCAAGTAACTGGACTGACAGGGGCCCAACCAGACCAGAAAAGGGAGTCTGAAAAAGCACTTTTCAGCAAGCAATAAGGCTAGGACAAGTGGTACTCTCTCCCCCAAGTTTCAATTAACACCACACAATATTTCAAGAGCATTCTAATTAAGCTAAACTCTTCATTTCCTCTCTCCCAAAAACGTCCACTTCTCTCTCTCTTTAGGTCAGATTTTTCTCTCCCTTCTCTCTAGTAAAGAAGCCATTTTCAAGGAAGAAAGAAGAGCACCAAGCTTCCATAACAAAAGGTAAGGAGTTCTAGCAACCAAATCTCCATCTTTTCTTGAGTCTTGCAACCTCTACTACCTTCTTCTTGGTTTAGTTCCTTGAATGAGCCTCTCTTTTGGAAGATGATGGCTGGGATTTCAAGAGTTAAATATGGAAAAGAGAAGGTTTTTAAAGTGGTAAAGGGTTGCAAGTTACTCTTTGAGTAGTATGAACTTTGTTGTTGGTTGGTTTGAGTTGTTGTAAAATTTTGGAAAGCTCAAGTTTATGGGGAGGTGCTGCCCAAATTTCTTTTGGTCTAAGGGAAGGTGTGTTTGAGTA
>JANTPZ010036261.1:0-10932 GCA_025593235.1 Vachellia pachyceras
AAATCGGCTGTTGAAAACAAGGCAGCTCAGGGGACAAGGCCTTCTCGAAGGAATCGGGCAGCTGAAGTGCATAATCTCTCAGAAAGGGTGAGAGCTTGCTCCTTTATCGGAAAGCTGAATTTGGTGATTTTAAGTCTAACCATTACAGTGTTGCTAATGCAGAGACGAAGAGATCGGATTAATGAGAAGATGAGGACATTGCAACAACTCATACCTCATAGTAACAAGGTTGGTTTTCATGCGCCTATATTGACTTGTAAATCTCTTCTTAACATATTTTATTGAAGATGCATGCACACAGTCAGAAATAGGGGACTGCTGAATTTGTTTTGGTTCATGAAGTGAAAAAAGGCATAAAACATGTCTGGAAAGGAGCAGAGGAGAAGAGATAATGTAAAAGGGAGAAGGAGAAAATTCCTGTTGAGTTAATTATTAAAGGATTCATAATGCCCCTTCCCACATCTTTATTAAAAAATAAAAATAAAAAGCGTTCAAAATTAGTAACAAAAGTAACAGATAAACCGGTTTGTCTGGTTTTAACATGATTCTCTTTTCCATGTCATCCAA
This sequence comes from Vachellia pachyceras, assembly GCA_025593235.1. Taxonomy (NCBI): domain Eukaryota; kingdom Viridiplantae; phylum Streptophyta; class Magnoliopsida; order Fabales; family Fabaceae; genus Vachellia; species Vachellia pachyceras. Next base: position 568 of record JANTPZ010036261.1, read on the forward strand.
TCATGGAAGTGTGCTAATCGAACAAGGGCTTATTTGCAGACAGATAAAGCATCAATGTTAGATGAGGCAATTGAGTACTTGAAATCACTTCAATTCCAACTTCAGGTACGAATGGCACTGAAGAATTTACCGTTAGCAATTGTCTTTACACTGATAATTTGGTGACGGCTGATCATTTCACTCTCACTGCTAGGTAATGTGGATGGGAGCTGGAATGGCACCGATGATGTTTCCAGGAATTCAGCACTATATGTCCCAAATGGGCATGGGAATGGCTTCGCCCTCTTTTCCTACTATTCCCAATCCAGTGCAATTACCAAGAACTTCAATTGATCATGTCATGTCAATGGCTCAGACACCAAATCAGGGTTTGATGCGTCAAGCTTCTGTTATGGGTCCCTTTACTTATCAAAATCAGATGCAAAATCAAGCACTCTCAGAGCAATACGCACGTTATATGGGGTATCAATTTATGCAAAGTGCCTCTCAGGTTTTGGTTTCTTCCAAATTGACCTCCGATATTTTTGTAAAAGGAAAAAAAAAAACTTCGGCACCTTTTCAAATTTTGATTTCTCCTAGTATTCCTGTTAAAATTTCTATCTTGTTCCTGTTCAAATAAATTTCATTTTTTCTATCTATCATTTTTCTTGTAGCAGATGAATGGATTTAATGATGGATCTAAAATACAACATAATCAAACAATGATTCCACCCAGCAGTAGCCGTGTACCCTTGAATGGAGCTGCAAATAATGATGACAATTTGAGTGGCATGATCGGTAAGCCACGTACGCACTTCTTAATTCCTTGACTACATTATATGGAGAAATTTTGTCTGTTGCTTTTAAGCAAACAGTTTCAAGTCTTCATGTAGTCAGCACATGAAAATTGTTCTCTAACAACTGCTGATGCTTTAAATTGAACTCAGATATATATTATCTGTCTCCCGCTAGTCCTTGTCTTGACATTCTTCAAACTTATGTAGATTGATAGCATTATAGTTCTAAACCACAAAATTGGCATACTGGCTGCGAGATTTTTCCTTATTTATCTACTTTAAGATTTATATTATTAGCCAGATATGGGTTATCATTTATGTTCACAACTGAAATGCCTGGTTTGTTATCTTCTGTTCAGTGCCTAATTTCAGCTCTATTTGAAGACATTGTTACTCAATAAAATTTCCATTCCATTCCATTCTTCAGTTTTACCTTTGTTGGGCTCACTTGTGCCTTGAGTATTCTCACTCCAAAAAAGGAAAATTCACTTTGCAGTTTTGTTTTGTTCATTATTCACAGGTTAACTGGTTTACAAGCATGCTTACCGGAATCTACAGTGTGATTAATACCCAAAGACAGGCCATCTCATGATTTTCAGTATGTCTGCATACTGAACGAAAAGATTTGAATATATACATTTCTTCAAAGGGCTGACAACTCACTTTGTTTGTCCATCAGTGACTGTACATATTTCTCCGAAGCAAATTGGGGTGAAAATGGAAGAATAAAAGAAAAGGGAATTATATTGAATCCAGATAATCCATATCTGTCAATCTGTCATGCCATGCATGTAATGAGATGAATGCAAGAAACTAGTTTAGATAAATGGCTACCTGAAAAAGGATTACTCCTTTCCTTGAAGTCTTCCAACAATAAGACGGCTGTATTTTTGCAAGTGATAGGTGAAGACCGGGGGGTCCACTCGGCTTTGGAGACCATTGTTGTGAGCCACTCATCTTTGCCTTTGAAAAGCTATGATGGAAGCTTTAGCGAACCAACTTTTGATGCAGATAACTAGATTAATTAGGTCACGTTTCCATTCTGCTTTTTTCACTCACCACAAATTTGTCCCGCATTGCAATTATATATATGTGTATATAACACTACCGCTGGATTTCACTAAAAGCATAGTGTTATATGAAGATGAGTTTGAGAAGATTGGTACTACATGTTTTGTCCCTTTTATTTTTATCTGATGTAGAATGAACTTCATGACCTCGCTACTTTGTCGTCAGATTGCAATCATGTCACTATTTTGTTTCTCAACTTTATATATATATATATATATATTCTTGAAAGTAGCATGAATTTGAATCTATCATCCACCACTTTGTATGATGTTTCATCTTTATTTAGTCAAGCTGCAATTGAATGTGGTACTGGCCCCACTGAGAAATTGATGATAATCCAACGAACTGTTAGAAATTTGGATGCCATGGTTCATCTGTACCTGTTGTTATCATGGATGTCATGGGACCACATCCAAAGGATTAACACAGACTTTCCTCATTCCTGGACTCATTGCAATTGTGGTCCCTTCAAGAGTATTGATCTTCCCACAGTTTTTAACATCATTGGTTAATTCAATGGAGTTTGAAGTACATGTTCATTTAAAGAGAGCTTTTTGTGGTTGTACTGTTTGCAAATTTTAGGAAGAAAGGTGATATCCTCTTGTTTTTTTTTTGGCGGAAGTTGACAGAGATCCTGATTAAACTTCTCAAGATTTTGTATTCTGGCTTTGATTGTATATTTGGAGATGTAAAAGTTATTGTGTTTGTTTAGATAGTCCGTTAGGAGAACGGACACAAATTTCGAAACAAATATGTGAGATGAATTTTGTCTCGATAAACACAGGAATGGCTTCTGGGGAGGTAAATAGCCTCCCCAAACAAGCTTATTATTCATGTAGTAATTTGTGGTTTGTCGTTTAGGTCCTTTTACGTCTGATAACTAATGCCTAGTAGGCTAGCAGTATCGATGTTTGTTCCATAAATTGATTAAGATTATTGGGTTGCGTTAACCTATAAAAGCATATACTTTCTGTCGTAAGAATCTTATCCTTGTGAATAATTTATAAGCTCTCTCTCTCTGTTTAGTATTTTCCCCCTGTCTATATCTAATTATAATTAGACTAACTAGATTGCGCTAATGCATTCATAAGCTCAGTCCCCTTTTTTTTTTCCTGTTGTTATACGTAAGTTTAATTAGACTTATAACTAATGGGCAAATGCTTTACTAAATTTAAAGTGAGTTGCATCATTCAACATATAAATCAACATCCTTTATACATATTCAAATAACCTCAAATAATTTTTTACCAATTTTTTAAACAAGCGTTACATCTACTCTTCTTTTAGTATAATCATTTTTAAAATTATCTTTTAATTTCTTATTGACAATTTCATGAGCATGTACATGCACAAGGAAAAAAAATCAATAAAGGGGATAGTGATAATTCTCATTCTTTCCATGGTTTATTTATCATTTTTCATTCAAACTAATAATATCACATGCATGCACCTTTACATCATAGTGCATGTTTTTGAAGTTTGCGATGCTGTAACATAGTGACATTATTCCTAACCCATTATGTCACTGTTCTTAAAGGAGCCAATGCCAACTACTTTTGGTGCCAATATCAAATAAGAAAACAAAACAACATAATGGTATTATTACTCAACTTCTCATTTAGTATTTGTATATTATTCTAATGGGAAAATTGATTATTTAAAAATTTTATTCATTAAAAGTGACTGAATTTAAACGAGTGCATTTCAACGAATATTTTTTTTTTTTTCAATTGGGTTTAGTTGGGTGTAGAAGTAAAAACAGGCTAGACGGCCTATAAAAAGCATTTGTCACGGTTGTTTATAAAAAAGTTAGACCAAAGCATATTTAGAAGTTTGAATATATAAACAAACCAAATTTTTAACCTTTATTTGAAAGCATGTAGACATGCCTATTTACATATTTTTAAAAAATAAAATTTTATTTATATTATATATGACAATGTATGTTATATAATTTTTATTTTGTCACTCTTATATTATAATTTGAAAATTTAATTATATTTATCTCAAATATATAAATCTATAATAATTTTTTATTATTATATTTTAGATAATTTAGATTGATTTATATAATTTTGACTTTTTTTACTTGCTTTCTATCAGTGACCTTTTAGCATATTTTTTTTAGAATACATGCTTTTTTAACATGTTTCAAGCTAACCATTATATAGAATAAGCACAAGCAGGAAAAAAGGCCTAAAACAAGCCATAAGGCAGGCTCATGCTAGAATCACACAAAACAAGGCATGTCTATTGAAGGTGAAGTCTAGCCTAACTTGTTTATGCCTTGTGCATTTAGCTGTGTGCTACATACTTTAACTATTTGCACATTTAAAGATATATTGCACACAACTAGAGAAAAGTTATAATTATTGAAAATAACTTAGAAAAATTTATTGGGAGGTCCCAAATAAGAAATTTATTTAATGAATGATCCCAATTTTAAAAATATTTAATAAAAGATCCTATTAACAATATAAGATATTGCCAATACAGCATATTTAGCTAACATTGGACTTTTCACATACACTTTCCTTTTGGAACTTGGGAACATACCAAATCAACACATCACATCACATTTTATCATTTATTCATGAAACCTCCTGTCTTTCTACCATTACTCTCTCCACTTTGTCACGCTTTGCTTTGGATCATGGAGTTAATTTTAGTGCTAATCTGCTTACCATGATCTAATATGTATTGTTGAAATATAATTTTAACAGTTTAGATTTAAAATTTAAAATTTAAGATTTTTAAAATAAAAAATCCTTTTATTTTAAAAAATAACAATTAAAAAGTTATCTTAATTTAAGTTCTGTACACATTAAAATAAAAATATATATATAATAAAGGTACATAGTTAAATCTTGACCATAACAATTTAAATTTCGGTAATTGGCACTAAAAATATAAAACTAATGTCCTTTTGATGTAGATCATCATTAATGATAATCATATTAATGAGTATCATGTACTCACTGTTATAATGAAATTTGAACTTTTTAAAATCTGATCTAAATAGATCAAATTTCAATTTTTAACCTAGAATTTTGTCACTTAATTTTTTAAGATATGTTCCCCCCTTAAGATGTGTTAGTTATAAGGATCATCTTTATTCTAAATTATGCATGTACCTGTTTGTATTACTGTTAAAAAAGTATATTCATACAAATCGGTATAAAACTCATATCAAGGCTTGACCCCTGTAAGGATGAGAATATGTATTTGATCTCGTTGGAAAAGGTGAGAACCCTATCTATGCGGGTAGCACTTTTAAGCCTTGAGTTCGGATTAGTCCACTGCCCAGTTTGGTAGCTGGACACTGGATGGTGGTGGCTTTTCTCTAAGGAGAGAGACTTAAAATGTTATATAAAAAAATTCATAAAACATACTTACTTGATATATTATAAAAAAAATACTCTTGGTTCTATGTAATTTAATTAATAGCATCTAGGCATATATAGATATGCTATTATCCCTGTCTCATTCATTGTTTGGTGAAGAATGTCAATTTGAGGGCAGACACTGGGAAAAATGAGTTGGAATACTAAACATGGAATCTTTAGTCTTTACTCCCGGATAAAAATAGAATATGGGATGTTTTTCACATTAAATTTATATTTCAATTAGATAATTCAGGTTTAAAGCTCGTTTGGATCTCTTCTCCAAATCTAGATTTTGTGGCAATATGACAAAATATAGATTTTATCTAAATACTAACATTTTTTTAAAATTTAAATTTTATAACAAAATCTATGTTTGATATTTATGTTTTGAAAACAGCTATTTTTTATTAAATCACATCCTCTTTTATAGTAAATGTTTTCTTTTTTACTTTTACTTTTATTAAATCTCTTCTCTTTTTTTACTTTTATCTTTCTTACTTACCTTTTACTTAAAACTCCATAAAAGCTAATAACTTCCCAAACATAATCATATTTTCAAATATTAGATTTTAATTTGAAATCCGTAAAACTATTCTCCTAAAATTTATTCTTCAAAATCTATATTTTTTCTCGAACTCCATGGAAGATATTCAAACTTCTAAACGAGTCTTTAATGGTGTGAGTTCGATTAGAAGGGCTATTACTCCAAATCTCTTTGCATGGATAAGTGTTAAAGTTATTTTGACAGGAGCGTTAACTAAATTATTTCTTCCTTAATAATAAAATATAAAAAGGGTGTCTTTAAAGACTTTCCGTTGAACTCAATAATATTGAAATATAATTCAATATCACTTGATAGTTGATATATTATTATATGAAATAAAGTATGAAATCTTATTAGCACGTAGGATTATTGAAACTTTGAAACCCAGTTAACATAAATAAAAAATATATTAATGAATTTATAGTAATAATGATAACTGAATAAAAGTATTTTTTTCATAGCTTAACATAAAATATAAATTTATAGCAAATCACATTCTTTTTAAATTACGAGTAATATATTTTTTTTACAAATTTCATGCGATGTAAATGAAAAACACATGTAACTAGATACTTGAAAGTAACAGTACACCAAAGTGCTGTGAATTGAAAACGATCATCTGAGGACCAATGAAACAAGTTGAGAAGAGCTGAAACACAGAGAAAGACTTGAAGGAAAGAACAATACAGAACATTAACAAGGGTCCATTTGGTAACACTTCTGATGAGTCAAAAAAACCTGTTCAACAGTGTTTTTCTGTAAAACGAGGTAATCTCTTCCACATATTTATCTCGATTTACGTAAAAACACTACTCTACCGTATTCCCAGACGGATCGAAGAAGAAGAAGATTCTAACAAGATTACCTCAATTTATGTAAAAACACTTCTGTACTGTATTCCCAGACGGATCGAGGAAGAAGAAGAAGATTTTAACAACATTAATTGGAAGCCACTCAAGTTGGATGAATGTGGTCTTGTTTCTTTCTGTGCAATCACTTTCTTGAGGTTTCATGTTGGAACATGATTGAGATTTCTTTAATACATTCCCCACAAATCTCCATAAATATTTTGTGATCAGATTTTTTTCCCCTTATAATCTCTCTTTTAATCTGGAGCTTTAATTGCTGGCCACATATTTGATTTGGAAGTTTCTTACTTGGTTCTCTCAGTTTTCCAAATCAATTAGGGAATCTTTATCTCCATAGGACACTAGCTTGGCTAGCTAGTCCAGGCACTTGTCTTTGCATTCAGTTATTATTCTTTTGAAAATAAACTAATATATGTTTTGATTCTTTTATATTTAAATAAGAGTTAATGTGTAAATTAACCGATTAAATATTTTGCCATATGCATGTGATACTATTAAAAAAATAATAATTGGCACAAAAGAAAAGCCATTAGATTAACGTGGTTAGAATTATAGAAATGAAAAGACACATTAAAAAAATTAGAAGACCAAACCGAAATCTCGTATAAAATCAGGGAATAATAAAATTTGCTTTTTGCGGATAAAACACATAAAATAAACACATTTTTCTCAGAAATGATCAATTGAATTAGTTATACATGTTGCATTTTGAACCTAATCGTTTATCACCTAATTAAATGAATATGAATTGTTAATTTAGGGGTAAGAAAAGAATATGTCAGTTTTCTCTTGTAAATCATTGAATAACTTAGTGCTCTTGATAGTACACCTAATGCTATCGAAATAGAGGGTGCCCCCTCCACCAGTTTCTCACCCTTTAGTTTTTTTAACGGTAAACATTTGAAAACGCGATACGGAAATAATTTTATATAAATTGAGATAAATATGTGAATGATATTATCTTATTTTACGAAAAAATACTATTGAACGTGCATTTGACTTCTCCAAACGCTTCAAAAAACAAGTTAACTATCTCTCTATCATTCTTTTTTTACTTAGCTAAAATGTATATTTAGTCCTTTAAATTTATTTGGCCCCTTAAGTTAAAAAAAGTGTATTTTTAGTTATTTATCGTTAACACAGTTAGTTTTACTTGACAAAAGTACTACTTCAATCACCATTTTACAATTAAATGATATCAAAATATACTTAAATATTAATTATTTAATATATTTTTTACATTTTAAAATTTAACAATATTTTATAAGTACTTAATTGTATAATCACTATTTAAATTTATTGATTCATCATCTTTCGTTAAGTAAAACCAACAGTGTTAACAATAAATGACCAAAACCATACTTTTTAAATTTAAGTGATTAAAATGCAACATGACATAAATTTAAAGGAGAAAACCTATACTTTATCCTTTTTGTCTGTGCAGTCCAAACCCTATGTGAGTGCTATGAACACGGTGTGTTTCTCATCACGTTATCTTATCTTATTTTATTTTATGATAACACCACATGCACACACATGGAATCGAAAGGTGTATATGTAATGCCTCATTCATTGAAAATTCAAAATAAGATATGGATGGTGAAGGTCTATATTGTCTAGTGCATGGTTCTTATTATTCATTGAAAATCCTACATTTTTTGGAGCCCTTGTTTGTGGACCAAATTAATCCCTATGTTCGTGTTGTGACTTGTGAGGTAAATTCCAAGATCCATATGTGAAAGTGATGCGTATGTTCCCAACCAAAACCAAGGTCAAATCAGCATAAATACGAGACAACCTACGTATATATATCACTATTCTCAACAACTAATAAACATACGACCTGATGAATTACATTGTAACCTAATGACATAAACGGATAACGGTTTTCGTATAAATGAGAGGCTGTAAGTTCGATTTCATTTAAGAACTTCATGTCGTCACTGTCTGCATGTTTAAAAAAGTGGTAAAACCACGTGTCTGTGTTGTCAGAGACATTGTCAAACAATAAATATAGATATATATCTTTCAACGGGGTTTGAATCTTAGTTTGATAAGTTACCAGGGGTTAGCCACTTCCATTCAATTCCATTCCTTAGCCTCTTAATACCTTTTTGATTACTTTTTCTTTTATATAAAAAGGTTTAGGTGAGTTTGGCACCAGTCCTCCACCAAGGCCAGGGCACGGCCCCAGGGCTCTTTAAGCGCTTACAAAAGACTTACGATATTGTCTACCAATGAGGTCTCCCAGTCGGTCAGAGGGTTCGAACACACACCCTTGTAATTGGGGTGGAAAGACTTTAACCAATTGTGTGAAACCTCGTTGGCACCTTTTTGATTACTTTTGTTTCCACTACACTTATTAAGTGGTGGAGTAGGCCCATGCACTTTTGGGCCTGAGTATAATGTGGAGTGACATCTTGATGGCCCAACAATATTATTGTGGCCGGCCCACGTATAGGTTTACAGGTTAATCTTTTAAGAAATTTGCAATTAAGTTCTAAATAAGAAAATTAATAAATAAAAATTCTTTAAAATTCATAAAATTTCCATAAGATTCAAGAGTAGCTGCTGAGGTTGTCATTAACAACCTTACTAGCCTTCATTAACAACCTCAGTAGCTACTCCTGGGATATTATGGTAACTTTGTGAATTTTTAGTACCTTCTATTCATTAATTCCCCTATTTGGGACTTGATTGCAAATTTCCCTAATCTTTTTCCATAAACTGAAATTAAATTGGTCTTTTATTCCCAAAAAAAATTGTCTGTGTCTCGTGTTGTCATTCTACCTAAAATTAGGTGTATATTACAGCTAATGACATTAATTGGATAATTACAAAACGTATATTTAAAACGATAGTTTTATGACATTATTGTTAAAAAAACTCTCATTAATACTCATTATTTTATTTGTCAACTTGACTTTGGTTAATAATAAATTAAAGTGAAAATTACCCAGAGGTCCCAAGCAACATAATTAATTATAAAATGATCTTAAAGATTCACAAAATTACCATATGATCCCAGAAGTAGCTGCTGAGGTTGTTAATGCATGCTAGTAAAGTTGTTAGTGACAACCTGAGGTTAATTTCGTTGGAACCATTTTATGGTTAATTCCATTGTTTGGGACCTCTAGGTAATTTCTCTAAATTAATTAAATGTTCATTGGTAAAACAAAGACCATGAACACCTAATTTGTTTTTCATTTTATTGAAGACGTTGGCCATCATTAAAGAGTGTTCACTATACCATACAAAAATCGGTTGGCATATTAAAAAAACACATTAATTATTACAAAATTAAAATTAAAAAAGAAAGAAACTCAGCTGCTATATTATATATCATCAAGAAAATCCAATTTCTCTTCTTCTGCGGATCTCCTCACCCGAGCAACCGCCTTTTCAACCTATAAAATAAGTAAATTTAATAATTTCCATTAGAAAAATTTGAGTTCAAATGGGATATGCATTAATATTCACTAAGGGCTTGTTTGGAAGTCATTTTGAAACCTAGGTTTCACAGATTCCGAGGTAAAACCTAGGTTTTGAAAAGTGATTTAAGGGTTAGTTTGGCATCAAGGTTTTGAAACCTAGGTTTCAAAACCTAGGTTTGAAATCTAGGTTTTCTCTTTCATACTCTCTTTTTACTACTCTTTCTTACTTTCCTCTTTCTTACTTTTTCTCTCTTTCTCTTTCTTACTTTCCTCTTTCATACCCAC
>JANTPZ010036263.1:0-17022 GCA_025593235.1 Vachellia pachyceras
GAAAGAGAAAAGAGAAGAAAGAAAATGTAGGAAAAAAGAAAGAGAGAGAAAAAAGTATGAAAAAGGAAAGAGAAAGAAGGAAAAAAGTAGGAAAGATGAAAGAGAAAGAATAAACAAAGTAGGAAGGAGGAAAAAGTAGGAAAGAGAAAACCTAGGTTTTAACTGAGGATTTGTAACCAAAATAGTTTTTAGACAAATTTTTGTACTTGGATAAAATTTAAGTTTTGAGTCAAAACCTAGGTTTTAAAACCAAACCTAGGTTTCAGGAATTGCTGACAAATAAGCTCGGAAGTGCAGCACACTAAATTTGAGAATTAAAAGACTGGTGGGAGCGAAGCAGCTTGTTGAATGGAAGGGAAATGTGCATTAGCTTATTAAGGGGAAGGCAAGTGGGGCGAAGAAGCACATTTTTTATACACAAGTGGGGCGCACAGATAGTAACAAGTGGATTGCATTTTAATGTAATTATATAATTTCCATTACATATTGTTGATATATTTGGTTATTTACGAAAAATTAATCTTTTAATCTTTAAAATTTTAATCCAATTATAACTTATTCCTTGAATTTTGATTCCTACATCTCATTCTCTGTAATTTTAATTCGATTGTAACTAAATCTCTAATCTTTGATGCACTGACAATAATCTTGCTCGGTGGTGGTGAATTAATGGAAGTAATAGGTTCAAAAGGGTAACAAAGGTGAATTTTATTGGCTTGTGTTTAGGTTAAAGATAGTGAAATGAATGACTCTATCATACTTACAAGTATTAGGCATTGGTGCAACACTGAAAAAGAATCGAAACAAGTTTTAAGAGTTAACAAGAACTAAGTAGTCACACATGATAAGAAAAACAAATAATGAAGGCTCAAAATCCTCACGACAGGGTTTTCTAATTCAGTTCCTAATGTTGTAACCATTTTATAAGTTAATTCGTAACCTTTTTATTTTATTTTTTTTAAAATATAGGGATTAGATTAGAAAATGGTTAAAACTATAGAGATTAAGTTGCAATTGATCTAAGTTTATGTATCAAGCACCTAAGTTTTGTGTTATGCAAGCATCCTAAAGTTCTTTGGATTGTTGATGTGTCTAAAAAAATACAATTGTATAATGAAATTTAAGAAGAAACGTGAAAAGAGAAACTGAAATTTGAGGGATCTAATTGTATAATTGTATAATGTTTAATTGTCTACATGAATGATCTAGTTTGGCTCTCTTACCAGCATGGCTCTCATTGGAAGCGACTTTCTCTTTTCTCTTTTTCTCCTTTTTCTTATAATCTCATTTATACTTTGGATTAAAAAAAGATGATTTAGATTTAATATTTTATCAAATTATTATTATAATAAATATTATTATATAAAATAAAATTATTAGTATATAACCTACATAGTTTACACCTGCAGCATAGAAAAATAGAAAAAAATTGATATATAAAAATACTATAATAATAGTTTTACAAAATATTAAATCTAAACTTTTTTATTTGTCAATCTATATGTAGAGATGATATTTTGAGAAGAAAATGAGGCAGAGGAAAATGAGAAGATCCAATTCTGTTATTTATCTGGTCCTTCCACCTGTGTAGTCTTAGGCAAAACAGAGTCATTAGGAAAAGAGTAAGGATTCTAAGAAGAGGATTGAAGCAGATGTATACTCTTATTGTAAATAATTTTGTCAAATGAGGATTCAAACATTGATTTGTGCTGTTGTGACTTGTGAGGAACTAGCTCCATCCACTGGAGTTAATCCCCATTGGTTGAGTAGAAGCGTCTTGTAAGCTAGAATTGGGCCAAACAATTGGCCCAATATCTCATCAGCTACAGTAATTTTTTGGTACAATAACTACAGTAATTAATCCATGATCATGAGGAAAGGCTTGCAGTGGAAAGTATTGGGCCAAATGAAAAGCCCAATGTCATGCCTGAAATAATATGATTACCTAAAAATGTTATTTGGGCTGATCTTGGCCCAGTAACCTTGAATTTTTTTTTTTTTGATAGACAGTAACCTTGAATTTTAATTGGTATTTAACTATTAGAGCTGAGAAGACTTTCCTCCTTTAATAGAGCTTGTGGAGCTAAGATAGCTTGGAAGTTAATTTGTGGATGTGATGGACTTTGGTATGAGGTCTTATTTAATAAATACACAAGTAACAATGATGAAAACCTATTAGATGGAAAAGTTGGAGATTCTGCCCTTTGGAAATTTATCTCGCAGCAAGGAAGTATAGTTGATGCTGGAACAAGATGGCATGTTAGAAATGGGAATTCAGTGAAATTCTTTGAAGATAGATGGTTATTCAAAAGTGAAGCGTTGGAGAAATTTTGTCTTCGCCCCTTGACTGATTAGGAAAAAGAGAGTAAAGTCATGGAGTAGTTAGCAGATGATTCGTGGGATTACCATAAGTTGGCAGACATTTTACCTAGAGCTATCCTTAAATTGGCAGTTATACCAAGACCGAGGAAGGACGCTGGGGATGATGTGATGGCATGGTATGAAACAGAGAAGGGGGAGCTTTCTATAAAGGGTTCTTACAGCTTACTGGAAGATCAGGATCCACCGTTAAATAGGAAGGTTTTCTCTGATATATGGAGATGGAAAGGGGTAGAGCGGATCAAGGTCTTCATGTGGATTGCTGCTCACAACCGACTTCCTACTAACAAGTGGAGAAGCAAGTGGTTATCTACATCTGTGACTTGTCCTCATTGTATGGGGGGAGAGGACGTTCTCCATGTTTTATGTGACTTTGGTTATGCGCAGCAGGTTTGGTTGCAAACTGTGGAAGCAAAGCGCCAGTCGAGATTTTTCGCTATGTCCCTAACAAGCTGGTTTTCTATTAATCTTCGAAGAAATGTAGGAAGAGGGGGATTGGATTCATTATTTTGGGGCGTAGCTATATGGAGTCTTTGGAAATGTAGGTGCCAAAGTATTTTTTATGCGAACTATTCCAAACCCAGAGACCCTCTAGCTGAGATCATGAGGAGTTGGGAAGGCTATACGATGACAAAAAAGCAATCATCCAGGCACTCAATAACTGGGGGGAATCTGCAGTGGAGGCCTCCTAAACAGGGGTGGATAAAGGTCAATGTGGATGGAGCAGTTAGTCGGAACAATGGCATTGCTGGAAGCGGGGGTGTTGTCCGAAACCATGCAGGCGAGTGGGTGGTGGGTTTTGCTTAGGAAGTAGGAATTTGCACAGTGATGGAGGCGGAACAATTGGCTATGTTCAAGGGGCTCAATATGGTTTGGGAAATGGGGTTTAGGAAAGTGATCACGAAATCTGATTCGAAGTCTTTGGTGGATTTGATGATGGAGAGAAACACTGGCAACACGTGTAGCAATTTATGTCGGCAGCTCCATAAGTTTCTTTCCTATAATTGGGAGCTGAGTATTGTCCATATATCCAGAGTTCAGAATGAGATAGCAGACTGCCTTGCTAAGGAGGGCCTTACGAAGTCAGCTTATTATGATTCTTGTCCTCAACACCTTAGGACCTTAGTGTCCAAAGAGGCTTTGAGATCTATCCCCACTTTATGTTAGGTTTCTTGTTGTTTTAGCCTGTTTTTTTTTTTTTTGAGTAAAATACTGGATACCACTAAAACAGTCAAAAGATTACAATAAGGGGATCATCCCTTAGAATTCTGATACCACCAACCTCATTAAGCTGAGATGGCGGGTTATCAAAAACACAATAGTTGCCATAGATATCGTGAGCAAGTTTAGCAAGGCAGTCTGCATCAGTGTCACCTTCCCTTGGGACATGTTTAACAATCACATGCCAGTCCCTATTCAGAAGTGCTCTGGCTTCATCAACAATATCCCTGAAAGGGTGCTCCGTAGCGCATCCTCTCCATAGCATGCTAATAGCCTCAGCCGAGTCGGATTTAACCTCTACCTTTCGAATTCCTCTGCTCCAACAAAGATAAAGACCATGTAATAAGCCTAGCAACTCAGCTATTGCTGTAGGCACAGAGGTGAGCTTACAGCTATAGCCACATATCCAACTACTATCCTCCCCCCTAATGATTCCTCCACATCCACACCTTCCCGTCGTGAGGACAGAAGCATCGGTTTCCAAAGTGTAGAAGCCTCTAGTGTTGGTGCTGGTGGTTTGTCCATAACCTTTATTCCTACTATAAAGATCATACCTGGTTTTGAGATCCTGGTCCTGGCAAGCACGAAAGAAACTAGACTGGGCATTAAATACCTCATCTTCTCCGTCTGTGCCGTATAATTTTTTGCATCTGTTCATGCAGATATCCCAACAAATGTAACCGAACAATATGGGCCATTGGACTTTCTTTGTGAACTCCTTCCCTGCCTCATTGATTAGGTTCCACCGAAGCCACACTTGTCCTTGCAAGGATGAGAACAAATCCCAGTTCGATGGATGAACAACAGAGAACCATCTTTCACGAGCATTGACACAGTCCCTCAAGAGGTGCATAGGGTCTTCATCATGTGGACAATCAAAGGGACATGTCGTTGTCTCTGCAATCCCTCTATGCATCCTGAGTTGCTCAGTATGGGCTCTGCCTTGGGATACGAGCCACATAAACATCTTGATTTTCTCCGGAATTTGCCACTTCCAAATCCTCCGCCATATGCTGTCCTCTTGATGATGGGTACCTACAAAAAGGAAATGATATGCAGAACTAATAGAAAAACAACCATCAGTGGACGGTTTCCATATATATTTATCCTCTCCTCTCAACTCACAAGGGGGTGGGCACTAGTGATGCAATCAATAACCTGGGGATGGAACCAAAAACTCAGTTTCTGCACATCCCAATCTCCATTTTGATTAACATAATCAGCAACCCTTTCCTTCGAGTCAATCATTCCTTCTAATCCCGGAATCAGGTTACTCAGGGCCTCATTAACTTCAGACCAGTTATCATGCCAAAAATTGGCTCTCCTACCATCACCTATTTTAACTCCAACTCCTCTCCTGAATTTACACCACAAATGACATATACTTTTCCAAGTGGAAGATGATGAGTGCTTCCTAGAAACTCTCGGCATATCTTGATCTCCACACTTATACTTTGCTCTAAGAACTTTAACCCATAGAGCCTCCCTATTGTTCAGGATATTCCAACATAACTTCAAGATGAACGCCTCATTTTGCTTCCTAATATCTCGGATACCCAAACCGCCACTTCTCTTGTCCTTAGTAACCACTTCCCATGAGACAAGATGCAATTTTCTCTCCCCATCGTTGCTCCCCCACAAGAAGTCTCTGCTCCTCCTTTCCAGATGTTGGACAACCTTCTTCGGAAGAAGCATAGTTTGCATGTGGTAATAAGGCAGGGAAGATAGGGTAGATTTGATTAGGGTGGTACGGCCAGCTAGATTGAGAAAATTCTTCTTCCATCCAGCAAGCTTCCTATTTGTTTGCTCCAGAATAGGAGAGAAATTATCATAAGTAGCCCTTTTGTGAAGTAAAAGAACTCCAAGGTACTTACCCAAATCACCTGTCAGTCCTACACCTATCTGATTGCTTAGCTGTATGGCCCTATTAAAGTTCACATTCTTAGAGAAATGCACTTTGGTCTTACTTTTATTCATTCTTTGCCCCGACACCTTACAGAATCTATCTAGACAATTCTGTATTGTACTCATTTGATCTGAAGAAGCTTCACCAAATAGGATAAGATCATCAGCAAAGAATAAGTGCGAGAGTGAAGGACCGCTAGGGGATAGCCTGATAGGGACCCATTCACCCTCTTCAATAGCATCCTTAATGATATGACTTAATCTCTCCATACAAAGAGTAAAGATGTAAGGAGAAATAGGGTCTCCTTGCCGAATACCTCTCGTCGGGTGGAACTTCCGAGTCTCTTCCCCATTCCAGATAATCTTGAAGGAAGAGGAGGAGATGCACGCCATAATAACATCACACATATGCTGCTCAATACCCACAGACTGTTTAAGCTCCCTTTGTATCAAAAAAAAACTAGAGCTTCTTATAGATCAAGTTAACATTGGGAAAAAATTGTTCATTTTTACCTCATTTCTTATTCTTTAATAGTAGTTCACATCATTCATCAAAGCTTATTTACTTAAAAAAAATAGATCATTTCCAGTTTGACTTTGCCAAATGCAATTGTTAAAGGAAACAAAAAAACAAGTAAACTAAATATGGGTTCTTGTTAATCTAAAAAAATTAAATTTTAAAATAATATGAAATTCTCATGGCACAAACCCAAATTTTTCGTCTGCAATGACTTTTTTAACATTTGCATGCACAGAGTTGGTGAAAGAATATTGGGAGAAAAATGTAGAGGACTCCAACTATTTAAACTGCCCTTTTCCATTCTAAATTGACCCAGTTTGGCTGAACTTATGTGGAGCTCAAACACACGTTCAACAATTTTTTTCGTAAAATGAGATAATCTTTTTCATATATTTGCCTCAGCTTGTGTAAAAGTATTTCTCTACCGCATTTTCAAGCAGTCTCACTGATCACAAATTACATGGGGAAAGGTTCCTATGTACCAAAAAGTAACATGCCAAGAAGAAACTATGAACCTATAAATGAAAAATAAACATTTTACTGGCATTCAATGCTTACACACACACACGATACCAGTAGAAAATTTGTTATGGTCTTAGTATAATATGAAAATCATCATGAAAAATGACAGGCTCAATGTGAAAAGATTTATGGATCCACCAAAATAAGCAACTGCTGAGCCTGAAGATGGATTTTGCTTCCAATAGGTAAAAATTAGAAAAATTAATAAGATAGAGAGGTGGAGTATAAAAATAAAAAACAGAAAATGATACTTGACACGTATGACATCATAATAATTATTATTTAAAAAATCATACAAATTGATGAACTATGTAGATGCCCTAAATTTTTCCTCTAACTTTACATGTTTCTTTTCTGTTTTCAAACCAACACAATCTTTAAAAAAAAAAGAAATTAAATTTCAAAAGGACAAAATTATAACAGGGGATAAAGTACTAGTAACTCTACAAAGTATTAATGATAATTTGGTCTTCTCAAGGAATTTTAAGGTTCTCAGGTGTCTTCATTGATTCATGTAAATTATCTCAAACGTCACTTCCCCAGAAAAAGGATCAAAACCGTCAATGCAAGCATGAGGGAAAGAAAGAGCATTAAGGAGGGGTTCTAGAGCACTTGCTTTTGCTGCAGATCCTTGAGTGGGACCACAATATAAAACATTATCTGGTGCAGGCATTTCTGTATCACCATTTTCCTCAGGACTGACAATCCTCAGATATGTTTCTTGTCCAAGATACCACCTATCCAGGTTATCTGTTCTCAAATTCCATGATCCAACATTGTCAAGAGAAACCAAGATTGCTGTCCATCCACCAGCATAAACCCATAAAAGCCAATGAAAGCATGAGATGTAGGAGCTTCAACCTTATGAACTAAGTTGCCTCTAAGTTAAGAAATTTAATGTTTATAGCTAGCTGTTGATGATTATCTGACCCAAAACTAACACATAGTAGCATAAACTATCAAAACTATCATTCACTAAGAAGACCGTTTCATGAAATGGAAAAGCCGTAATGAATGCAATATGCTCCATAAAAGATGGGTAATCACCATCTTGATAGCAAAACAAAATTGGAGGGGAAGTATTATTCCAATACCGAAAAGCGGGGAAATGTTAAATGGCCACACCAATTAAAAGATGTACATGGGTCATTTAGTACAGAAGGAACACATGAATTGAGTTATGAGAAATTGCATCCCACTTATTATATTGATTTCTTGAATCTTCTGTCCAACTACCATAAGCCATCCTGTATTAAAAAAAAAACATTCTTTAAATGGAATGACAACAAAGGATAATATTGCACTCAAACACAAAAGGAGAGACTTCAATAAAATACCAACACATGAAAAATAAATTTGAGCTTTTCATACTTGATACATATCTACCACTCATATCAAATATAAGACTAATTTAAACTGTGCTTAATACTATATACTCCCTTATGTCTAGAATATGTAGCTATCCATATCTCATATCCTTGCTTTTCTTTAAAGGATTCTTACCCAACTGCAAAAGCAGAATAACCGTCCAAATGGAAACTCTGCATTGTGGTGTCATTGTTTCGCAGCATGATTTCAATAAACCCCTTATAAGTAGCATTAAGAATAGATCTGTCCATCAAAGGAGGCCTGTTCAAAGGCTTACTGGGAAAGTCAAGCTTGTAAACTCCTGTTATGCTCGTCAGCTAGCTGGAATGTGGCTTCACAAATGAAATTCCATTAATGGCAGCTTGAACTTTTCCATTGATTGTCACTGGTGGCAGAACCTCTAATGCAAAAGTGTCAGTTATCTTGATGGAGCCATAATGAAAGGATCCTTGAGGGTTGGGACGAGCTCCACTAGCAGATGTATTTTGCCTGACCAACAAAACAGTACAAATAATTCATTACAAATACTCAAGTGAAGAATGAATCATACATATAGAAGAATGGAGTAAAGAACCTATTGCCTTTCTTGTTATATGTCACTACAGAAGCGCAAGATAAATGGATATTTACATTCTAGGGTGCCTTGATACCATTGTTCAGGACAATAAGACACAAAGACATCGTAATATTCGAAGAACAAAGGAAAATCAAACTGCAAAGTTGCAATCATTGTGAACGCAGATTTTACAAATATCAAATTCCAACACACCTCACACTTCGACCTTGATTCAATGATTCCTCTTTATAGTAGAAATCATTTGGTGGGTCTGGCAGAGGACCGGTAGCAGGTCCCTTGGAATTAGAAATTTAGAATAGTGCATAATCGCTACCCCCGTGACTCTCTGCCACAGTGATTCATTCACAAACCTGGCACTTGCTACAATATGATAATCTGAACTCGCATTTTGGTCCATAGAAACAAGAAAAGAGTAAGACTGCCCAACATGAAAATCAAATTGGGTATAATTTGCTTGAACTGTATAGCAACATTCTGTTTCTGCCAGCAGTAGATTATGATTCTGTATCCTGAAGTTCAAACTAGTTGATATCCGCACGTTGTGCACTCGAAGTCTACAAGTCTTGCCCGCCAAATTTGTTTGTGCTTTTGATCAGGTTT
Organism: Vachellia pachyceras; assembly: GCA_025593235.1. Lineage (NCBI taxonomy): Eukaryota > Viridiplantae > Streptophyta > Magnoliopsida > Fabales > Fabaceae > Vachellia > Vachellia pachyceras. The sequence goes on from JANTPZ010036263.1 coordinate 9,093, forward strand.
CAAATTGTTCAACCCTCAAAACTTAACTTGCCTAACTTAAATATAAAAAGAAAAATAATACTATCAAACTTTGTGTTAGACAAAACCAACCGCACGGTTCACAACTCTTGATAACACAATTAGCTAATACTCTTAACTTGTATATTTCAAACATTAACAGTAAAAAAACACACATATCAAACATTTTTAAAATCTAAGAAATAGATCAATTTGTGAACTTTGTGACTTGTTATAAATCGTATTCCATATCAATATATAATATTTTTCGTTAATGTATCATACTTTGACAAAATAAAAGGCCTACATTTTAAAAATCCAGTTCTCTGTTAGCATCAAAATGCCAAAAAGTGTGAAGTTATCGTCAAATTAATTGTCCGAATAAAACTACAGCAATTGATGATAATCGTAACTCGAAATCCATAGACTTATTAAGCTCATGTCAGACTTAATTAACCACTTTAACTGAGCCAGATGAAAATTTCTAAACAGAAAACTAACAAGATGGAGACAACTTGGAAGACATTTCCAAAACTGATCCACGACACAAGCCAACATCCTCAATGCACAGAAAGTTCAACAACAAAAAAACCAGGAGATGAAAGCTCAAGTTAGAAGTCTCAAAATTACAAGATACTCTTAACAATGAACCAACATGCCAGTTCATAAGCACACTACATAAATATCATCTCCTAAGAAGTACATCAAAACCAATCCGTATAAAACAAAAGTCATGCTATGTTTAATACGGTTGTGATCAAGATGGATTATCATTCCTTAGCTTTCTTAGAAGGTAGCTTCACTGCCATGGTCAGCTTCGTTGATCATTCGCACCACCTGAGCAACTTCTTCAATTTCCTTCTGAATGAGGCCGTCCGGCATGTCGAAGGTCCTTCGTTTGATGGACAGAGATCGACCAGCAGCAGGCTGAGGGTCCACAACATCAAGCATCGCTTCCAACTCATCCACCATTGACCTCTTTGCAGATCGCACCATAATATCAGCTCCCTTCCGATTGAACATGAACACACATATTAAATGATATAACCGACAACTAATTGCATTTAATAATTTTTTAAATAGACGCATAGCAGCACCACCAATAATAATGACAAGCTTTATTCCACTAGGTGAGCTATATAGATCATATAACACAATTAGGCTCTATCAATAATTAACTATTCTGAAATAATCATTCGACATGAAATCCATCCTATAACTTGCTCAAATGTCCTACAAATATGTTCAGATAGATTCCTCATCTTGACAGAATCACACAGATATATTCTCTTTTTCGAGTATACCAAACATGGCCTGATTTTCCCCATTATCCATAACCCTAAAAGTATCAATATATCAACACACAACATTAAACTATAACAAGCCCTATGCATATACATAAAGCTCTAGATGAGCCACACCATTTATGGCAGGTGAACAATGACTTCTTACACCTTTTTTAGATATATTGATCTTTAAACAGGCCACACTATTTAACACACTATGAACAATGAAGCTATTCTCAAACTTCACATAATGCACGGGACAGTATGTCTAGCTACACTATATTTTCCTTTGTCATGACAATGTACGAAAATATACAACTCAACTCTTTTTTTTTTTTTTCTGAAACAATATACAACTCAATTTTTGCACGAAAAGAAATAAATGTCATGATGTATTGAAAATGTATGGAAGTGTTTTGATTGAAGAATAATGGCAATATAAACTAAATAACTATGATTTATGCTGTTGCCACATATGAGAATCCCAATACAGAGTAAAACAATCTGCAAACAAGGAAATTTCTAAAGGATTTTGCAAGCACACAGAGACCAAGACAAATTGGGAATGACATTACCTCAATAGCATCAACAGTGAGAAGCAATACAATGATTTTCTCAGAGAACTTTTGGCGCTCCTCTGCATCACGGGCTAAACGACGTCGGTATGCAAAATTATTGAACTGAGCCCTGACTTCTTTCAACTTCGATTTTGCAACAGCAAGTTCTGTAAGAGCAAGAAGAGCCTTTGACCTTCGGATCAAATAAGCCCTAAAGCTTATTTGGATCAACAGTGCAGCATCTTGAGCAGATAACTCCTTCTTTTTGCCCCTCTGGTTTTGGACAGCTCCGAACCTCTTTGCAAATGCCTGGGAATAAACACTTGACAACTCAGAACACTACGTATAAATATAAAGTTCCTAATTTCAAGCAGTAATATTTAATCCGTTAAGGATTATACTGGAGAAGAAAGGGTAAACTGTAAAGTATCATCTATGTAGTTACAGAAGGATATGGATCATTCACTCACAGCTAGAAAAATGTTCTAATGTTTCTAATCAGTTAAAAACATAATATACTGTATCTCAGTCAGTCATTCCTATTAAAATTACATCACAGTGTTTCCAATGATTATAAGCCAGGCCACAATCTTCAATCTAGATAAACTTGCATCTCATTTACATAAAAGGGATCTCCAATAATACTGCATAACATGTAGCTAGGGAAAAAAACTAAATAAGCTTCAACATTAACGGTCACTTCTATTGTTTGCCCTGCACTTCTAATTTATCTTTAAAGTTTAAACACACAACCCATTTATCTTGTAATCTTTTAAATGCTGAGGATCATGATTACTCTCATTGACAATCTAGAGCATATAATTATGTTTCTAAATCAAATTCCCATTTCAATTATCTCAAGCATAGTGATGTTCTTCAAATTTAAACGCAAAACACAATCTTTAACCTTAGGCCAGATTTGTCATGATGGAAAAGTTATTTATAGAAGTGGAAATGGAAATGGAAGTGAAAATTAGAATGGAAGTAGGCTTAAAAATGTGTTTGGTATATACATGGAAGTCTTCCACGATTTTTTTATTGTGATGTGCATTTCTAACATGAAGTGTCTAAAATAGCCCTTGGAAAAGAAAATAAAAAGAAGCTACTCTGCTCCCAAACAACCACGAACACAAGCACCACCAGCAGCAGGAAACAATCACGGACTAGTCGCCACCATGAACAACCACACAGCAGCTCAGTCAAAGGAGAACAAAAGACAGAATTAAGCAAACATTCAGAAGCCTTTTTGAAAATTAGAAATCAATAAAATAAAATCAGAAATTGAGCAGAACTGTGAAGCATTTGAACCACAGAACTAGAAAAAGTCCACGAAGACAGAGATCAATTAAAACTTGTTCGTTCTCCTCTCTCATTATAACAAAATTAAAAAGAAGAAATAGAAAGGTAACAACAATTCTGATCCATGCATTTACTTCTCCATTATATCGTGTCCAGAACTCCAGATACATACCTACCCTTAAGATTTAGTCATAATTTCTCGATTGATGATCTAAACTATTGACACGCCCAAAAAACAATAAATACCGTAGTAGACTGAACTAATATAAATTACTTGAAAAAAATGACAAATGACTGTATTGTCCACTTCGATGTCGGTTTTAGAATACCTAAAATTCAACACTGACTAATTGGCATGAAAACAATGCTAGCTTTCATGAGCAGAATTTCAACTCCAACCATATGCAATTCAATGCCCTTTCCAAGTTTACTTCTTAGCGTGGGGATGGACTCCTCCCCCCACGGACACTAGACAAAACTCCAGAGACATAGACACTGATCGACGATAGGACCTATTTATAAAATACGCTAATATAAACAACAACGGAAATCAATTTAATGAAAGATGATTTTACTGATCCGACTTAATCCGAGCCATGAAAAGGAATAGAAAAGGGAGAGTATAATCCTCAAGGCAAAACGACAACGATTGAAGAGTAGCAGATGCAGAAGAGAAAATGTTATTCACCATATACCTGCCTCAAAACGACAGCTCCTTCTTCATTGGGATCTTCAATCTCCACAATGTGCAATCCATTCTTCTTCTTCTTCTTCTGATCTTTCTCACCATTATTCTTTACCTTCTCTTTCTTCTCCTTATCCTTCTTCGAATGATGACCACATTCTACCTCAACAGTGTATTTTCTTGAACTCCCACTGTTCTCCCCTTTTCCCTTAACCTCAGCCGTCCATTTGAGGTTCTTTGCTATCCCACACTTCGTCTTCTTCTTCTTCTTCTTCTCCTCTTCCTTCTTCGCTTCCTCTACAATCTCCGCAACCCATTTATACTTCCTATCAAACCCTCCCTCTTCTGGCCCCTTGATCTCCGCCGTCCACGAATACTTCCGCTCGCCGCAGTCGATCCCCTTCGACTTAACCAGCCGATCGAAGCGCGACTCCAACTCGGCAACTCGATCGCTCAGAGTATGCAAGTACAAGTCAGTTTCCACCAGCCTCTCCACTCGCTCGACTCGCTTGAACAACGGCGTCCGATCAATGCGCACCAGATCAGTTACAACGTCGTACGCTTCGAAATCGAAGGGGCTCGGAAGCGTGAAAGTATTGAAGTTAAAGAGATCGAGACCAAGGCTAACATCAAGATCATCATCAATGAACGAGGGGAAAGTGAGGGTCCTGGGAGAAACAATTGATGTTTCTCTGAAGAAGCAAGGATCTTCAATGAGTTCGAATCGCCTGAAACGCCTCATGATAAGCAGAATCCAATGGAATGTAACTCGGTGAGTTAGAGAAAGAAGATGGAGAGCGAGTCACGGAATGGTGAAAGCGATGGGATCTTAAAAGCGAAGAAATTTTGGAGGAAGCAGACAAAATTGATGATGACGAGGAGAATAAATAGGGTGAGGGCATATTCGGAATTTCAAGTGATAAAAACGACAAGCTCGGAATGTTATATTGTGGGACAGGACTGTGAAACGACGGGCGCCGCGTCATCAGGGGGCTGAAAAGACAAAAATGGGACACGGATTTGGATTTAATTGCAAAGACAGTGAGAATCTCCAGGAGATTACACGTGTGGAGCGAAGCATGCGAACCCCTCTTCAGGTATTAACGAGTCACTCACGTGAACACATACTTTCTGAACGTCGAGTCACCGAAAGCCTGAAGCGTAAAAAGGTTTTCAAAAGTCAGGGGTATTATAATTACCGCACACTAAAGTATACTCTTGATCATTTAAGTTTTGATCATATTTTATTTTAGTCTTTTAAATTTAAAAGTACAATTTCAGTCTTCAAATTTAATATTGTTAGTTTCTCTTAATGGAAATTGATGGCTCATCAAATTTAATTGATATATGTACAATAAAACGTTGATAAAACATGCTCAAATTTTAATTTTAATTTAATAATATAATAAATTTGATATTTTAAGTTATGTAAAATAAAAAAAGATTTAAAATAAAAACGTTAAGTTTGATGGGTCAGCAATTTCTATTAAAAGAAACTAACAGCGTTAAATTTGAGGGACTGAAAGTGCACTTTTTAAATTTAAATGATTAAAATGAAACCTGAAGCAATCATAAAAGATTAAAAGTATAACTAATATTCTAGTAGTTACTCGTAAGTCCTATTCTTAATATATATTACCTAATTACTACTTAAAAAATTAATTTTGGTGTTAAATGTAAAATTATTTTCATATTTATCAATTTTCTTATATTATCGTTATTGATGCAGTTGGACAATAATTAATTAAGTGAAACGCAGGGAATTGCACAAAATAATCAGGATACTTTGGTAAAAGTATATCTATGGTGTGTTTGAAAATCTGTTAGGAGAAAGAAATTTACGGATTCTGAGATTATTTTACGGATTTTGAGATAATTTTACGAATATTGAAATACTTTTTACGGATTTCAAGATACTTTTTAGATATTTCGAGATGCTTTTTATCTTAATTTACGTATACTATCAGAAAAAGTTTTCACAAACATGCACCATGGGTTCTACCACACTATAAAGTTCAATGCACCATGTTAAATTATGGGTCAAGGTTTATCCAACACCTTGAATTATTTTTTTAGGTGCATTGAACACTGTAAAGTTACATTAAACAACACCAAAGCCTTTATCCCGCGGCCAGTTACATGGGTTAGATGATACCATTGTATTTTACTATAGAATCCACTGCTCAGTTAACTGCAATGCAATTTGTTTGAAGATATTTAAAAGGGTAAATCCCATTTAAGTCCACTTTTAATAAATTCCAAGTCCAACCAAGGGGTCTCATTAGGGTTTCAGAATTATGTTAAATTACCAAAATGCTCATTCACAATTAAATAAGTTGTGTATTAATTGAGTTAAAGTAAAATATATTAAATGATACTTAAAACTTTTTTGATAAAAAAATTAAAATTTGAACATATTTTTAATTAGACATGAAATATATAATCAAGTTAAATGTTAGCGTAAGCTTGAGATGCTTTCAGGCAAAAAAAAATGTTTTGTATCTAAAAGTATTTTAAAAGGTAAATATATTTTAAGCAAGTTTGTGTACTTCTAACAGAAAAACAAATATAATTTAGTCTAGAACTGTGTCATATTTCATAAAAAAATTTAATTCATAAAAAGATAAATTCAAATGTGATTAAATTAATAAAATAATAGTAGTATATTAAAATAATATATAATAAAATATTATAAAATAAAAAAATCACTATATATTATTAAAAACGTAAATAAAAATAAATAATATGAAGACTACATTTTGTTAATATACTGAATCAGATCTATTTTATTTTAAAACTCGTGACCTTATATAATAAGAATAACTAACAAAAATAAAATAAAATAAACAACTTTTTTCTTCCAAAACTTTTTTCTTGAAGATTACATTTTATTTTATCCCTTCTCTAAGTTCAATAGCAAAGAAGTAATTCATAAAAAATAAAACTAATTTTGAATTTATATAAATAAATATAAAAATTAATATAGATATAGATATTAGATAAAGTGTTGATAGTTATAAGATGATGATATTACATGGAGTTAGAGAAATATTAGGATATATATTCGTTAAATTATTTTAAATAATTTCCATGTTATTTATTTAGCAATTTTCAAGATGCAGAGGAAATTTAAATTTAAACTCAATTCTATAATGTCAAATTGGAAGTTGGATTTCACATTTGAATTTGACATTTGTTTTCACCCTACCAAATTGGAATTTAGATTCAAAATCGAATTTGACATTTCCCTTAGCCCTCCCAAATTGGAATTTGGATTTGGCTTTTGGTTTTACCATGTTAGATTGGAATTTGGGATGTCAAATTGAAATTTAGCTTCAAAATTTTGAATTTGGCTTTAGCTTTCATGTGCAAAGTTCAAATTTTGTTACTGAGTTTGAATTTAATTATGACAATGATATTTCTTTACCTTCATCACCTTCCAAACCAGGCACAAGTCACAATTTTTAATTTATCAAATCACAATCAGAACGAATGAAAGTAGCAAAATCATCTTCCATGGCAAAGAAAACCCAAAAACGTATGGTTGAAAAACTTAGAAGCATAGATTGTAATTATAATCAGGTTTGCAATCAACATTTGCAGAAAATAAAAAGAAAGAAAATAACTTAAAATTCAGTGAATGTTAAACTTTTTAAATTGTCTTAATGAAATTCAAATGCATATTTTAAATTCAAATTTGTGCAACTTTCACTCGTTAATATATTCAAATTTAACGCTTAAATTCGAATATACGTATAACCAAATATCAAAATCAAGCACTATCATTAATAAATTTGAATTTGAGCATGCCCCAAAATCAAACAATATCAGTAAAATAACTTCACCTCTCATTATGTTTATTAATGGTATCAGCTATAACACCACACAAATTTAAGCCAGCAAACTCAAACAATCTCATGAGTAGTTTAAGAGAGATCAAATCAATACAAATAGTGTAATTTAAAATTCAATTATTAAATATAATTAGGGAAAAAAGAAACTAAATGGAGTAAAAAGAATATAAGAGAAAAATAGAATGAGAACTGGAAGGAACACGAATCCATTCCAATTGGATTTCAAGCTCACCACATTCAACAATGCGCAAT
>JANTPZ010036264.1:0-14643 GCA_025593235.1 Vachellia pachyceras
GTATAATGTCAAATTAGATATGATAATAAAAAATTATATTAACATTAATATCATTAAATAATTTAAAATTAAATTATTTATTAAAGATATCTTTTCGGGTTATTATATTTCAAAACAAAATAACTTAAATAAAGATATATCATATTGTTTAAGGTTGTGAGGTTTTAGTAAGCAATTAAAAAATAAATTAGATATTAGAATATATCTTAAATCTTATTCTTTTAAAAAAAGAAAGTATAGTCAGAATTTAACAAAAAGTTATATGTTAAACTTAATTAGTTATAATAAAAAAGTAATAAAAGAGCATGTGGGTAGATAAGGAAAAATAGTTTTCTCTCCATTTTCTCTCCATGTGTGGAGAGAAAAGTTGGGGAGGAAATGTGGTGGAACCCACATCCCATTTTCTCTTCAATTTTTCCTTCCTCCCTCTTTTTCTCTCCTATCCAAGCAGGGGAAAATTCATTTCTCCCCTCATTTTCTCTCTAAGTTTTCTTTCCACCCTTATTTTCTCTCCATCCAAGCATAAGGTAGATTTCCGAGCGGAATCAGAAAAAAATGAAGAAGGACACGAACAGAGGGAGCACATAATCGATAAAACGGGTCAGCATGCAGGCTGCGGCCTGCCCGCGCGGGTTGGCTGTTGGGAATCCCCGCAGCCCGCCATAAAAAAGGGTGCAGGCAAAAAAATAAATAAATAAAGAAGGGGAACTTACCCTGTGTTCTGACTCTGAAGCGAACGCCAGAGAGAGGATATATTGGACAACAATCTCTTTTCTTGCCGATCACTTCTCACACTCCGTTCTCTTCTTTCAATATCTTCTCCCTTCCCTCTCTTCGCCGGATGAGCTTACATGAAATCTATGATTAAAAATTCCGTATCACTTCTTTTTTTTGCCGATCACTTCTCACACTCTATTCTCTTCTTTCAATATCTTCTTCCTTCCCTCTCTTCGCCGGATGAGCTTACAAGAAATCTATGATTAAAAATTTCGTATCTTGCGAAGCTCTTTAGCCCTTAACCAAGGGCGGTTCTTTTGCTAATTTCACTAGATTACATAAGTTTATTAAGATGTATATTTTTTAAAAGGATTAAGAAACATTTATATTTGGAAGGTGTCTAGAAAGATTAAAAACATACTTTTCAAAGTTAAAAGGTCCAAATAAAATATTGACTAAAATTAAAGGATTAAAAGTATACATTTTTTTTAATTATAGTTTTTTTATATAACAGTTAAGTACTCCATTCTCTTTTAAAATATAGTTTGGCCAAAAAAACTATGGTTAAGTAAAAACTATAGTTTTCTCCTAAAAAATTTTTCTTACTATTTTTATAAATTATTCTCTAAAATTTATTTTTTAAAAAATTATTTCTTATTTTTTAAAATAAAGTAATCGATTAGTTTTTGAGAAATAACTTCAACAATGAGAAGAAAGGGGGGTTTTGATACCGCAAAAAGAAGTGATGGGATGAAAGGAAGCGGCGGCTCGCACAACTGAAGCAGGCTATCAGTGAGAGGGGAGGAAGAAGATATTGAAAGAATAGAACAGAGAGTGAGAAGAGATCTGCGAAGAAGAGATTGTGCTCAAATATCTCCTCCCTCCGGCGTCCGCTTCAGGGTAACGGATGGAACCGCTTAATGTTACCTTATTTGGTTATGTTGAAAGGGAGGGGAAGGAATTAATTTTATGTTTGGTTCAAAAGAGAAAGGGAGGGAATGTAATGATTAATTTACCATTATATCTTTATATGGTAGTTCATATTTTTCATTAATATACATTATATATTCTTGATCACAATTATTTAATTTCTATTTCTAATTAATTTAAGGAATAATATATTTTATTTTAAAATATGCTTTTAATTGATATTTTATTTTTAAAAATATTTTTAAAAAATATTTAATTAATTTTTATAATATATTTTTAATTACATTTATATACTTTTTTAATCAATTTTATAATAATATAAATTAATTACAATATATTTTCATTTATTTTTATTTTATTACAATATATTTATTAATTAAAATAATTTTTTTCTTAAGGGTACTAATGGAATAATAGAATTTGTAAAGGGGTATAATTATCTTAAAATTTGGCTCCCCTCCAAAAAACCATAATTTGGAGGGAAGCCAAAATGGGGGTAATGGAGGGGAGGGGAAGGTAAAATTTACCTTCCCCTCCCCTCCAAATTTGTAAACCAAATGAGGGGATCATTTTCCATTCCATTCCATCCCGTCCCCTCCAACCAAACACAGCCTCAGAGTTAGAACACAGGGTAAGTTCATCCTTCTCTGGCCCTTAAGGCTATGTTTGGTTTGATGGAAGGGAAATGGAAGGGATGGATAAGAGGGGATGGAATGGTATAAGATTATTTCGTTTGGTTTAGTTAAAGGGGAAGGAAGGGAGAGAACTTTTAATGATCTTTTGTTTGGTTCAGGAGGGGAAGGGATGAAAGTTAATAATCAATTTACCATTTTACCTTTATATGTTGATTTACATTTATTTACTTATACAATTTATTTAATTTAGTTTTCACTCATGAAAATTAATCACTCATTCTATTTAATTAATTAAAACAATTATTAAGGTAGTTCTCTCATATAATTTATTTAAATAATTAAAAAAATATTATTTATATGTAGCTTAATTTCACAATACTTAATTTATGTTTAACTTACCAACTGACAAGACGTCCGAAGAGCAAAGGAGGAAGAAAGTGTTGGTTAACTAAACTACTTCTAGAGAGCAGAGGAAAAAGTTGAGAAGCGATGCGTTTTAATCTACCAGAGGTAGGGATGGGAATATAATAAAATTGATAGGGGCAAATTAGTCATAATTTTTGGCTTCCCTCCAAAAAACCCCAATTTGGAGGGAACCAAAATAAGGGGAGGGGAGGGGAGGGAATGAAAGGTTATATTTTGGATCCCCTCCCCTCCAAAATTTTAAACCAAATAAGAGGAGGGATTCATTTTCCATCCCCTTTCATTCCATTCCCTTCCCCGCAACCAAACAAGCCCTAACTAAAGGGAGGCATCCAAGCACAAAAATGTTATGCGTTTATAGAGATGTGAAGCCATGGTCCAGTGGCTTCATCGGAGAGGATTATTGTCCGTCTGTTTTCTGGAGAGAAATCTGATTCTTTGTACCACCATGTAGGAAATTAGGACCCAGAATCCACTTTTGCGATCATGTTCTCAAATTTGTTTTTCTTATTCATTGTTCACCGTCTATCTACAAGCTCGAAGCTTCCGAGCATCTCAAAAATAAACTCTAAGTACAAGAACTTGGCTATCCGAGAAGCCCAGAATGCTCTCACTGAATATCTCCATGGCACAAGCTGCTTGCCCTATGTTTATGCCGAACATATTAGCAAGAACTCTCGTCTTTCGCTTGCTAGTCTCATAGCAAAGATAGATTTTTCAGCTGTCACTTTCTCAAAAAATATCAAGAAATTCCTCAGGTACCACCCCATCAATGATTTTGAATTTTTCTTTGAAAGCATCGGCATACATTATAATGACGTTTCTGGGTTGTTTCCTTCAAACAATTTTTTCTTTTCCGAAGATTGGACCCTTCTCGATGCGGCTGCTGCACTTTCGGAATTTGGGTTTCCATGTAATGTGTCACAGGTTCGAAATTCCACCACCTAAAATTAAGATTTATCTTGAGAAAATGAAGATATTGGTGGAGAATTCTAGAGCATTGGAGAAAGTTCTAGAACTCTAAAGAAGGATCTAGAACTCTCTAGAAAGTTCTAGAATACGATGGAATGTTCTAGAATAATCTAGAATGTTCCGGAATGTTCTAGAACATCATGGAAAGCTCTAGAATATTCTAGAAGGTTCAAGAATATGGTGGAAGTCTCTGGAACGTTCTAGAAGCTCCTGGAGAATTATTCAAGACTTGTCTAGAATAGTGTAGAAACATATAGAATATGTAGGATATTTCTAGCATTGTATAGAATTTTCTAGATGCGCAATGTAAGCCATAGGATTGAATCAATCTCCACCGTTCATTAAGGAGATGGAGAGGCTATAAATAGATGGCCTTGGTCATTTGGCAAGGCAACCAAGCAACCAAGCTTCCAAACACGTGTAAAGCCTTCTCATTGTGAATAACATTCTCTTTTCAATTATTCAATACTTGAGTTCTCTTCTTTCCTATCCAAAGCATACTTGCTTACCTCTTAAGGAGTATTAGGCTGACTTAGTCACTAAAATAGGAGTGTCTAAGTGCCGCACGGGAAAAGAGTAAGTCCGTGACAAATGACTTGGGTAAGTTGTATGTGGGGAGTAGTTCCATATTTAGGAGTAGTGCGGGAGAGCTCAAGTCTAAGCTATCGGAGTTGAAGAAATATGGTTTTTGTAATGTTCATTTAGTTGGTATATGTTTAGCTTTCCCTTCCATTTTGAGCGGGGGATGTGAAGTGGGTTCTGAAAGTGAAGCATTGTTAAATTTTCTGAAGTTGATATTTTTGGATTTTGAACTGGCTTTATCTGTTGAGGAAAATGTGAATTCCTGGCACGAAATATGTAAGAAAATTCGGGTATTTTATTATTTAAGTGGTGATAAGGAAAGGTTAGTGGAGCTCGTAGGAAGATATAAAAACATCTTTCTTGAACATGAGGAAGAGATCTTGATTCAAAAGGCTGAGTATTTCTGTAGATTTGGTGTAAACAAGGAGGAGGTAGCCGTGTTACTTCTTCAGAGACCAGAATTGTTGAGTCTTAATTTAGAGAAGCCAGTGATTAGCATAATGAAGTTATTGGAATATTTTGGCTTGGAGATTGACAACCTGAAGGATGTCAGTCAAAAGTATGATCATGTGTTGGGGACAAATAAAATCGCTAATCTGCCTCAGATAATGAGGGCTTTGGACATACACGAGTGGTTCTTCAATAAAATCAAGAATGGGAATCATGACATGCTAATGAAATATGTGGCAAGCTACCCTGATGAGCACCGAGCTGAAGATTACCAAAGAGGGTTGGAGATGATTCAGGTTTCAAGGACCCCAAGTCATACCATGAGTAAACTACATTTGTTACATAGCCTTGGCTTTGGGGAAAATGCTTTAATTTGATCTCTTAGCAAACTTGCATGGCACTAGTATTGAATTGAAGGAAAGATTTGATCACCTTCTGTGTTGAGGGATTGAATACTCCAAGCTTTGTAAGATGGTAAGAATGACCCCTAAGATCCTAAACCAAAATGTTCAATCAATAGAGCAGAAGGTGAGTTTCCTCTGCCAAGGAATGGGATGCTCTTTAGAGTATCTACATACATATCCAGGTTATTTGCTTTTCGGCTTATAGAACCGCATTAAGCCTAGGTACAGATTTCATATTTGGCTTGTAGAAAAGGGTCTATGTACCACAGACTATTCCGTTGCAAGTTTAGTTGCAACCAGTGAGAAGGCTTTTCTAGCTCGTGTTTACAAAATGCACCCAGCTGCTCCAAAACATTGGTTTGAGCAATTCCGGTTCTAGGATATTTCTGAAAGAAGGCACAGAAGCCCCAAAAGTCATTCCTACCTTCAATCCTGAAGGTGATTCATTCTGCCCTTTGCTGATATTCATCTTCAACTTCTGTTTTGCTTGCCTTTCTAGTATGGCTGTCATCCCTGTTAAATTTGATTCTTTGTTTGATCTAGAGTCCTTTGTTGATTTCAAATTTGCTATTTTCTCCATGATGTGATTTTTTTTGTTTTATGCTTGTTTCATTACCACGCGGGACTTTTCAACCTGAAAATCTTTTCTTTCTCGAAACGTTGAAAACATTTCATGTAATTTGCTATTAACTGTTAAAAATACAGCCATGTCCTACTTGTTCTGTAATGTGTGTTGCCTTTTCATGTATGCCTATATGGGTTTGACAGTTATGTTTATTTGGGAGCCTGGAGTTTGCATTCTGAATGCTGTTTTTTGATTCTGATTTCTGAATTGAGGTTTTTTGGCCTGTGTTTCTGTTGCTCTTATATTAGGACATCATACATTTTATTTGATGCAGAGATCTCTGGTGGGGTTATGTTGGCTGAATTTGGTAGATTGCCACTATAGGTTCTGCCCCTGGAGCACAAGGTAAGAAGGAGTAAATTTATACTCTGAAGTTGCTCATCTGCATAGATATATTATTTTGGTTATAAGTGGGACATTAGTTTTCCATTTAATTAGGATAAGGATAATCAGGGATAAGGATTTGAGGCACACAAGGCTTTCTTAATGATGGAGTATGCACTTGTTTTTAGTTTCTGTTTTGTGGTAAGTAATAACGTAACTGCATCTACTTTCAGGCCTAGAGTGTTTTCTCTAGTTTCCTTTTTCTTGGATTTTGTCATGTATGGAAGGTGGGAAAAGCAAGATTAAATAATAATAGTTTATCTTTCTATACTGGCTCTTGAACATCATTGGTCGTAGTGTAGTTTTTATTCCATAGGAAACTACTCGTTGATCAAATCATGGAAAGGGCATAAAGCAGTTGGATTTAGTCACAGCATATGATTTTGGTTGCGTCTTGTTGAACATAGTAGTGTATTAATACCTTCATCATGAGTGCTGCCTTGAGAGAGTACCCAACGTGTCCTAACGTCGGTTGACAAAAGAAGACGCCATAAACATCACATCTTTTGGAGTCAAGATCTTTGCTCTTTAGGGTCTGAATTCTAAGGAAGTGTTAATGGAAACCAGAAAAAGAAAGTAAAAGGAGCAGTAAAAAAGATATCTTTTATATCTTCACCAAAATCATCTTCAATAGAACTAGTGGCCTCATGGATGAGAAGTGGTACGCTTTACTGTGTGCTCAAAAGCAAATAGAAATCTTGTGGATGATAATTCATACAGTGATTTACGATTCATGTGCATTTAGATACTCCTGATTCTAAATATAAGACAGAGTTGACTTTTTTAAAGAGATTAAAGAAACTAAACAAGTGACTTAATCATATCATATGTTGTGTATGATTAAATTATATATTAGTTTATAAGTTAAACAAAATAATTTAGAGAAAAAATAAATATAAATAGTTTAAAGTAATTTAATTAGCTTTTTTAACATTTTCAAAAAAATCAACTATGTGTTATATTTAGGACAGGAGGAGTACCATTTATTTGTTATTCATGGCACTTGTGGGTGGTCTTCTTTATTAAGACTTTTATACGACTTATACATTTGGGGTGATCAATAGTTCTTCAATATCAAGCAGAGGATTTCAGAGGCAACAAGAATGGTCTGAGCTGCCGAGTCACATTGCTTGTAGCAAATTTTCCCAACCAAAAGGCTAGAATATGATTAGTATCCCAAAAAAAAAGCCTAGAATATGATTAGAGGTTACAAAAACCCATCACAGATTAATATGGAGTTTTCGGATTTGTTCATAATATTTGACTCTTATATTTGTCTGTTGTTAAAACTTTTTAGTAGTTATATTCCTTCTGGCTTTTGACTATTTGTTAGAAAGGAAGTTGCAAGTTTGAACCCCTTCCATATATAATAGGCAAGTGTGTGTAAATGACTAGATGTAGCCAAAAAGGCTAAAAATAGTTCGTTACATCTCTACACACCGAGGCTCAAAAGATGTATTGGTTTTATTTATTTTATGTGATATTAATAGAATTATATTTTATAGGGTTAATATGATTTTGGTTTTGGTCTATGTAGAGACAAAATAAGTGAAGTTTTTATTAAATTATAAGGATCAATGTTTTAAATAAAATAAGATTGAGGAGCCAAAACCAAAATTAAAACAAATTTAAGAAACTAAAGATTATATTAACCATATTTAATACTCATTACGGTCTTAAATATAAAATAAAGTTAACTTTTTATGAAGAATTAAGGGTGCTAAATAAGGGTGCTAAGATTATATTTTCCATTTTCCCAGGTTTTCCTGTGATTTTTCACCAACTTTGGAAGACTATAAATCCCTGTAGAAAACTCCAAATCCAGTGTTCTTTAAGCTTGTCTTAAAGCTTGTTATATGAAATATGTTTTTGTAAATTTTCATCTCATTTGGAGTTTATTTAGCATATTTCAGGTCAACCCAAAGTTGGGGGTTTAATCAACTTTGCTACCCCTTTTTGAAACTCTTGCCACTTTCATTTTCTTCCTCTTTGGCATACTCATTTGCTTATGATTAACCATGTATTAGCCTATGTCTAAAGGCATGCATCCACCTCTTTTGGTTACCACATAGGTAGAGGTTTAATTTACAAAACCACATACAAACTTGAAATTAAAGTAGCATGAAACTAAATAATCAAAAAAACATAATGAAGTGCGAAGTAAACTTGCTTCATGTATCATTTAGCTTGTCCTTACCCTTTGAGGAGCTTCCACCTAAAAAGGGTTAGTTGGAAAGAATGAGATTTCATTGAAATCCTAATAGCAAAGCTTACTAACATACATAGAAAAATTGCATGACATTCTTTAAGTTCAAGTAGAAATGTGTAACAAGCACATATTAATGCCTATGGCCATAGCATAACATCACTCATAAACACATTTCAACAATGTAATAATCATCACCAAGTCATGTACATTTTCAAGAGCATTTCACGACAATGTTGTATGGAGTTAGAAAACTTTGCTACCTTTACTCCTTAAGTTTCTCTTGGTTTTGTAACTTTTCTTGATCACTTTGGAAATTATCATCTTGCACCAAACACTTGCCTACATAATCCATAACATTGTGTTTAAACCATTTCAAGACAAGAATCACTTTAAAACTCTATCAAATTTCCTCTTGAACTTCCTTGCTCCCTAGAGTGTTTTAACTTGTTATATTGGTTTTTAATGCTTCCTAATTCCTTAGCTCACTTTACCCCTACACAATTTCTCATTTAAAGCCAATGGAAGCATTAAAATCATCAAAAACACACTTCTTCCTCCACTTTCCAGATTTGCACGAAAATTGCCAAAAATAGAAAATGATTCTTTTCAAACTTTCTTGTAACATCATTTTCTTGTTTCCAACCTCATTTCCATGGATTATATAGCTTGAATTCAACTCTCCTGCATTCAATAAAAATTTTGGCAGCATTTCCCTTAGGGTCTGTTTGGTTGGGAGGAAGGGGATGAAAAATAAACCCATCCCCCTGTTTAATTTAAAATTTTGGAGGGGAGGGGACCAAAACTCTACCCTCTCATTCCCTCCCCTCCCCTTATTTTGATTCCCTCCAAATTGGGGTTTTTTGGAAGGAAGCCAAAAATTATTACTATTTTATCCCCATCAATTTTATCATATTCCATCCATGCCCCTCTTGATTCAAGGTTAAAAAATGCAGTGTTCACAATGCTTCTTCCTCTGCACCCGTGTTCTCCTTTCTTGCTAACGCTAGCTCTCGTCTCACCTACATTGTCCTGGACCTTCATCGAAATGCCCTAGTGTGTGAGTATTTTGATGAGCATGTGCGTCAATGGATGTGTGTATACTGTGCAAGCAATGTTAGGAATTTCCTGTGTGCTTATTTTGTGTTTTGAGTTACTACTAGCCTGTTATAGTCTACTGTTAGTGTCTTATCAATGATATTATTGCTGCCATACTTTCCAATTAAGTTGATATATCTATAATGTGTGAAATTAAGGTACATATAAATTTTATTTTTTAATTATTTAAATAAATTATATGATAGAAGCACCTTAATAATTGTTTTAATTAATAAAATAGCATGAGAGATTAATTTTCATGAGTGGAAACTAATTTAAATAAATTATACAAGTAAATAAATATAAATCAACATATAAGGGTAAAATGGTAAATTGGTTATTAACTTCCCTCCCTTCCCCTCCTGAAGCAAACAAAATATAATTAAAAATTCTTTCCATTCCTTCCCCTCTAACTAAACCAAACAAGGTAACCTTATACCCTCCCATCCCTTAACATTCCCTCCCATCCATCCCCTCCCTTTCCCCTCCACCGAACCAAACATAGCCTTAGGGTTTTGCAATCCCAAAATTCACAAACCAACAAACAACCACCAAACAAACACAATATATATATATATATATATATTAAACTACTCCTTACAACTCAAGGAACATTTTGCACATGATTATTGGCTCCAACTCTTCCTCTTTCTTACTTTCTCTTTCAAGAACACTAACTTTGGATCTTGAGAAAGAGAAGTTTATTCAAAATTCCAAGACTATAGATAAGAAGAGGAAGTTACAAGCTTCAAGAAAAGGTATAGGATTAGGTGCTTAAGCTTTTACCTTGAGTTTTTCTTAAAATTTTTCTTCTCTTGAGCTTGCTTCAATGGCGTCAATCTTGGGTCTCTTGGCGGGTGGAGTGTCGTGAGAAACGAGGAGGAAGAAGGTGAATTTTTTGGCTTATTAAACTCTTGAAATTAATGGTAGGTTGAGATTAATTCTTAGTTTAATGAAATAAATCTATAGGCTTGTGTTTTACCAACACACTTGACACTTGAAGCAATCTCATTGGCTAGTAAAAAGTGACAATTAATGAGTGTAACTAGGGGTTGGGAGTCGAGTTACAGTAACTCAACTAGTCTCTTTTCAGTTACTTCCTCCGACTGCGATTTTTGCCAATAATCGAAATTTTGTTCCGGTAAATTTTTCTTTACTTTCCTGTAGATATTTTATTTCTCTTTAATTCCCCATAATTCATTTACTAATATGGTGAAAGGATTTGCCCAAAAATACCCCTGAAATTCGTCCAAAATTACAGGGTAATTTTATCTTGCCGAAAATCCCTGAAAAACGTACTTCCGACGGGCAAATAACTTTTAGGGCATTAAAAATTTCTATAATTTTCACTGATACTCTAGCCCTTTTTCTTTCATCAAATTACCCTCCGGATTGTCTAAAATTAATTTTTAAATAAAATTATATTTTCAGGGTTTTCGGGTCTTTTTCCTTAAAATCAGGAAATTCGCCTCAATCATATTTTGGGCAATAATTTTATAAAATATTATAAAATCCACTTTATATTTCTATGCCCTGAACTCCACTTATTAAGGTCTCCTGATACCTCAAATAATTATTTTCGGCTATTAAATCTTCAAAATTCTATAAATAAAAATCTAGGCCAATTTTCAACAATCTGTCGAATCTCTGTTAATCAGTGAGTTCTGCTCTATCTTTTAGGCATCTGTGACTTTTTCTGATATTTTGGTCAATTGTTTGACTTTTTGAGTTTGACTTTGTCAAATGACCAAAATGCCCTTACATTTCTCTTAATTACCAAATACCCTTGCTTTTGTCTAACTTTTCGTAATTCCCATTTTGCCCTTGACTTTTCACCCTTAATCTTTTGTCTAATGACCCTTGGGTCCTTCCCAGAAGGTCACTCATCCTTACATTACTCCAGGGCGAGTACGCTTAACTGTGGAGTTCTTAAAAGAATTCAAACCATCAGGGCCAGTTAACTTTAATCCTTTCGTTCCGTCAACATCTACTTTTTCTGTGCTTTCTATCTATGGGTTCTAACTTGGCTTTTGATTATCGATTTAGCCCTTTATGTCTAATGACTATATTGCCCTTGGTCTTTGTACTTAATGACATTTATGTCCTTGGCTTACATTCTTGGTAATTTCAAAGCCTTAGGACTAAATTGATCAGGGTCTCTTTGGTCCATTGACATCTTCTCTTTCTGTACTTTTATTTCTGGAGCTTATCTTATCTCATCACGATTGGTTTGGCCTCTATTTCAATTTACAGAAAAAGGGTGGATATTACACATATTTTTCTACTTTGTACATTTGCACCTTTGTGAAAGCTCAGTTGCATATTTTTCATTTTGTAAAGTACAAATAGCAAAGTGAAAAATATGCAAATGAACTTCCTACATATGCAATTAGACTTCCACAATGTCTTAAGGGTAGTTTTGTCTTTTCCTTTAAATCTTATATATCATCCATTAAAGTCCCTCTTTGACTTGGTCTTTATGGCTAATTAATTCTTCAGGGATTTATTCCTAAATTTCCCATATTTTTTTGTGATAGCATTAGAGTGCAAAAATTGGAAAAAAACGCTTTATAAAATAAATCATTCAAAATGAAACTCTAAGTGAGGTTAAAGGAGTAATTATAAACTGTAACCTATATGCGCGCGGATACATATATATGAATAGTAAAAGAAATTTATTTAGAAAAATGTGTAACGTGGAGAAAATAAGAACCAACTAACAACATAGTCGGACGTACATATTTAAACATAATAATCTATGACAATATGTTTAATATAAATTTTGGTAATAACAAACATTAAAGAAGTTAATTATAACTATGATTTAAAATTTTCATGT
This sequence comes from Vachellia pachyceras, assembly GCA_025593235.1. Classification (NCBI taxonomy): domain Eukaryota; kingdom Viridiplantae; phylum Streptophyta; class Magnoliopsida; order Fabales; family Fabaceae; genus Vachellia; species Vachellia pachyceras. Next base: position 12,266 of record JANTPZ010036264.1, read on the forward strand.
ATATACATATATAATGCTGACTGAAAAAGAATATATTTATATGAATTAACTACAACCATGAAACAAAATGCTTTAAAGTGTTTTAATTACTAACGGATTTGAGAATGGGATAATCCATTACAATATGATAAGTCAATGTTTGAATTTCTATTATAAAATACACTTACATTTAGTGCTCAATAACATATAAGGATACTTAATGTTCTTAAAAAATTTGTTTTTATTTATAATGTTCCCTGTTGTATGTTTTGGGAGAAATGGTGTATATGCCTAAAAGTCACTTTATACTTTATTAAATCATTCTTTTTTTTAAAGTCATGAACCCAACATGCTTATATATTTAATAGTTTTCAAAGTGTTATTTTCACATAAATTGGATACATACATATATTAAAAGTCCATTCATATGAATGACATAATAGCATATATATATCCCCATTTATTATTCTCATGCATAAATTAATACTTGGACTAAATTTTGATTTATATGGATAATATATCATTGAAGGCTCTCCAAAGAAAACAAAGAATGACCATTATAAATCAAAAGAGGATAAAGAACCTAATATCTTGGATGTATCTAAGGCCTTGGACTTCATGTGTATAATTATCTCAAGCTAAAATCTTTACGTTAAACTCATCCATTTAGGTATGCATGATTGGCTTAAGGCACTTCAAATCAAAATATACGTACGTTGGTAATAAAAAAGATGTAAATTTGTCTCAAAAATTCTCTTTTAAGAGTAATTTTAACTTGGAAGTTTCAGAATAGTGCTACATCACAATTTCGTTAAAAACTGATGTTGACCGTTCAAAAATTGGTATCAACCATTAATATTTTTAAGAATAAGGGGCAACATTGCTCTATTTTGATACTTCCGAGAAAACATTACTCATAAAAGAAAACTTCCGGAACAAATTTACATATTAACCCTTTGTGAAAATTATAGTTTGACCTATAATGGTGATTTATCATATGATATATCCCACATGGTTAAAAATGTTTTAAAATGAAGTTTATCTTATTTAAAGATTGACTCCTATAGAATATAAAACGTTTTTATTCAAAATCCAATGATCCAATAACAAAAGAAAAAATATTTAAGAGATTGAGATATTAAAAAATTAAAGACATTATTAAAAGAGAGATGAATTATAATATTGAGCGTTTGAATCAATTAACAAGTGATTTTTCAATTTAATCAAGTGTTTTTTCTACTGCGTGTTGCTAATTATTCAAAGGTAGTTAGATGCCTCTCATTGTGATCCAACACTTCCATTAACCAGATTAATGGATTGTTCAGATATGGTTCATTCGTAAAAAAGATGGGGAGTTATTATTCAAAGGGGACATGACAAGATGGTAGTTGCATGTCTTGAGCACTAAAGAGTGTTATAGATTTTCTATGCAACAGTATCATACTACTATTATTGGTTGTTTCTGTTTGACTAGCTGATAAATGACCTTAAAAAATACAAATGGTCCAAGAGGTTTTCGTTTCAGTTGACCCTGACCAACACAAAGAATTCTTCATACAATTAAAACATATCAAAATTTAAAACAAAAAATCAGCATTAGACTGAAAATTAAACAGCATTACTTATGTATATATTATTATCTCTCGACGACCACGCATTTGACTTAGACTGAAAACAATTAGTTATATATAAAATCCTCAATCTACGATTGACTCACGTAACCATTTTCTTGTTTAGTGGCTGTTTCATATAATTACATGCATGTTCTTCGTTCAATCCCGTTAATGGCGTGCGTTGTGTATCAAGGTTGAATAAAAACATATTCACAAATTTCAAATCTCATGTACATTAAAATATTAACTGCGAAACAATTGTTTCATTCCTTAATCAGTCTGGCTACATGTATATATACTCTGTTTGGTTAGCCCGTTTGGGCAACCAAAAGTCATTTCTGCACTTACCGAGACAAAACTCCTCTCACATATTTACCTCGGAATCTGTGTCCGTTCTCCCAACGGGCTATCCAAACAGAGCCATACATGTTTTTTTTATTTCTGAGTGATTTTGAGGTAAAAAAATTATATATGGTACGAAACAACGAATTCTGACTCCTTATAGCTTTAATTAGCCTAACTGAAACGTTATTATAGATTAATGATGATTGTCACAAAAGCCTCCTTAAGTATACATGCATGCATCCTTTTGCATAATGCTTAAAGAATTGAACAAGGCAAGTGCCTCCATATTGTCACTAGTACTCGTCAATGGTTAGGTGCTTGTTTGGGAACTCCGTTGGAAAAATGGATTTTACAGATTTTGAGGCATTTTGGGAATTTCGAGATGGTTTTACGGATTTCAAGATGGTTTTTATGAATTTCGAGATGGTTTTTACAGATTTC
>JANTPZ010036265.1:0-13234 GCA_025593235.1 Vachellia pachyceras
TACCTTAAATAATTATTTTTCCCTTTTTCACCCTTCAAAATTATATAAATAAAAATCTAATTTGAATTTGGAAAATCCGTGTTTCGTCATTGCGATCCGTAAGTAGAGATCTATCTATTGGGCATCTGTAAATTTTCTGATATTTTGGTCAACTGGTTGACTTTTGACTTTGACTTTTCCTCTGTCAAATGACCAAAATGCCCTTCAACATTCTCATAATTACCATTTTGCCCTTACTTTCTCTACTTTTTCCAAAATTACCATTTTGCCATCACTCTTGATACTGAAAGACCTTTATGCCCTTGGTATTTTATTAAATGACATATGGGTCCCTTCCTATAAGGTTTCCCATCCCCACATTACTCTAGGGAAAATATACTTAATTTTGGAATTCACACGGAACTCCGTGCCTGAATTTTCGACCCTTAATCTTTCTTTCTTTTTGAGCTATCTACTTCTCGTCTCTAATTCATCATCTTAATCGTCAGATTAGCCTTTATTTCATTTAGCATAAAAATTATGGATAATACAGATAGCCCACCACCTTATTTCCTCTTTTTGTACAAGAAAATCACCCCCTTATTTCCTCTAAAATAATCTTCCATCAATTCAACATCCACCACTCATTCTCATGTATCAACAAATGATAAAAAAACTTATCATATGCTATTATCAATTTCACAGGTTCTTAATGAAACATTAATAATACGAAACAATACTATCATTAATAATACGAAACAATACCATCACCTTTTATTTCATAATGAAATAAATCCCACAAGAAATTTTCATTAAGAATATAGTTTTGTTATTCAACTCAAATATCAATGGCACCTTTCATAATTCTAAATATTTAAAAATCACTCACAAACATGTTACAAGCATGGACAAATAGAGGAAAGTGGTTACCTCTTGCCAAGCAATAAAATATTATTACAACGGCAAATTCTCGTCTCACCAACAACTTTTCTATAACTAATCTACAAAATCAAATATTACCACACATTTGTCTACAACTAATTTGAGTGGTAAAATCATTGCTTTAATTATAACCATTTACACTTAATTTATTTAACCATCTAAATCGATTTAAAATTTCAAAATATCTCTAATATTCCAAAGAATTTATTTAAACAAATTTTTGTAAATAAATATATCACTTGAAATTAGTTTATAAATTTTTATAATGAACATATACATAAATGTGTGTGTGTGTGAATGTATATATTTACATAATATAACAGCAAATGTAATAAATTTTTTTCCACCAATCTAATTATTTAATCATAATCTATTTAGTTGAAATATTGTTTGTATCAAAAACCATATCTTTTTAAACATAATTAAATTTTAAAATACTCAGGATATCAAATAAATAAATCTAACATCATAGATCTTAATTATAAAAATACATATACAATTTTATGGTCTTCTACAATTAAAACTCAAACTGGGCAAAAATCTAAATCCCAAAATGTTATGTAATCAACATAATATTGCTACCATTAGGAAAAGAAAAATATTTAGAACAACTTTTATAAAAGAAGTATATTGAAAATAAATCGTTTTACTTACTTAAATAATTCTAAAAGTAAAACTTTGAGACTGAAAAACACCCTTCTTAATCTCTTCTCTCTCACACACACACACACTCTCCCTCTTTCTTTTCCCTCTCTCTCCCCCTCCGGTGACACTCTCCTCTCAACTATGGGTGGGTGGGTGTGACATGTATGTGTGGGTGGAGGATGAAGATGTGGGCGCCACCGCCGTACGGGCATAAAAGCTTCCTCCCTTTCTCTCTGTTTTGTTTTCTCCTTTCTTTCTTTCCTTGTACGCCACAGCCTGCAAACCTTTTTTTTAAAAAAGCTGCCACACCAACCCCATTTCTCCCACACGATACCCAACCTTTGCCTTTTTTTCCTTCTTCAAATGATGGACATTACACAGTTGCTTGCCTTGAAACAAAAATCCTTCATGAAACAAAGATTATACGCTTTTTTTTTAATAATAAGGCAAGCAAAGCTTGGGTTCAAAACAGTTACATATCAACGAAGCCGGGGGAAGTGATCCTCAATCCCGACCCTACATCTAGGTAGAGATAATCTAGACAATAGTTAGGTGGTTCCTGAAGATAAACATAATCTATACTTAGTCTATGATCATTCTTTGCAATGATATCCGCACAGCCGAGAGCTTCCCTATGACAATGAATGATTTCCAAATCCAACCTCCTTAAAGTTAGGGAGTATATATTAGTGATAACCTGGTTTAACGGGTGAGATAACCCGCCATCAGAGAATATCAATTGTATCGCCTCTAGAGAGTCCATATAGAGTTTTACCTTGTTAAACCCTTTGCCTAAACATAATAATAAGCCATCTCTAATAGCGTACAACTCTGCTTCCGTAGGCGATGCAAACCCAAGACTCGCTTGAAACCCTCCCATCCAGTTACCATGTTCATCGCGAACAACACCTCCACACGCTGCTTGTTGATGCTGATTAACAGATCCATCAATATCAATCCGCACATGTCCAGCAGGGGGAAGACTCCACTTACAATTTACACGGTCTTGTATTTGATAAAGTGCATGCTTGAAACGCCCATCTTCAACACCTTCCATGAGTTTGTTAAACGTATGTTATTTGCTTCTCCTTTAAATAATTTATATGATATTTGGACCTTCTCAAATACAATTGAAGAATTACTCTATTTGTTATCTTACTTCAATAAAGAAACAACTCTATCAATGTTATGGAAGGGAAAATTTATTTGTGAAACTATCCAGAACCTAATGAACTATTTTTGTAAATTGATTAATTTTTTTAAATTAAATGAGAAGTACTTAACAAATTAAATATAGCACTTCTTGTAAATATGCTTGAAAGGTACAAGGAATAAAGCAAATAAACAACACTTATATTAATATATACTTGAAAAGTACAAGTTATAAGATACAAATACAATCACAAGAAAATAAATTAATAATTTCAAAATTATTAAGTAAAAAATTGTGGGGCATAAAAGAGCATGCCTATTTAAGCATGTGCATTATAGACTAGCTCTTTAGACCCAATTCATTTTGGAGGCCCCAAATCATGAGTTCGTTTAGCATTAGGGTAGGGTTGCACACTGGATGGACTAAATCGGAATAGGCATAACTAGAAGTCTAATCTATTTTTAGTCAAGTTAGGCTAGACAGTCCCTGGTCCGGTCTACCAGTCCAGTGGACCAATGCTCGGGCTGGACTGAACTTTGATCCATTAGACTGGTGGATCGGTCCAGTAGTCTAGGACCCCAATATTCCTATTTTTCATTTCTCTCAATATTAAGTACAAAAATACCTTCAATCATATTAAAAATCATCACAAAACTTTAACATCGATAACAAACATCCAAGTTGCAATAATCCCACAACAATCTTCAACAACTAATAAAAACAAGAATAAAACTCCAAGTCATCGTAACATACAGTATAGGGTACAAGTAAACTATGAAGGTATCAAATCTAGTTTACAAAATATTAAGCATCAATCAATTTCATTCCTTGATCTCCTCCCCAATTAGTTACACTAGCTCCATCTTAAAAAACTCATAAAAAAGTAAAATCACAAATGAAAAAAAAATTCTTTTGTTTTTTTTCATTTGGTGCCTTCCCTCGTTGACAATATGCCTTTCTATATGGCCCAACACATTGAATTATGAGCCATGACTAACTTAACGGTATTGATGACCCCAGAGGGAAATAAAATAAATAATTCTCTTATAAATGTGATCGTTATCAGTCAAGAAATCTTGAGCAAGTTATTCTAAATATAGTTTATTGGGAAACACAAAAATCTACTTGCCACCAAAAAGCTTTTGTAGGACTTAAGAGAATCATGTTTTCAAATTAAATGATAAACACCTCTCTCAAGCAAACAAAGACCTACTTTAGGGTCGAAGATCCCACAATTTTTCTGGCAAACATCTTTCAACCCCACCTCTAAACCTTAATTTAAAAATTTTCCCAAGTAGTGAAGCTTTACCTATACCTTATGAAAATGGATGACGCTTACTTGAGAGGGAAGAGAAAAGCAAACCGATGAAAATGGACCACATTGCCATGCGTGAAGAGGACGATGATGAACAGGAACCAAGGCTTGGTTCTTCGATGAAGGATTGGAGGTCTAGCTCATAAAGAAGACGATAACAGTGGAGAGTGGAGACGACAGCACTACAATGTGGTTTGAACTCTCAAGAAGCCGAAACTCTACAGAGAGGGTCGAGACGATGGCATGAAGTATGTTTAACATGCCATTTTGACCAAAATGCCCCTTCGTAATATAAATATTATTTAAAAATTATTCATTCACATAAAAGTTATCCAAAGTATGTTTAAAATAATCGTAAGAACTAATATTAAGTATCATCTGCAATTTTATTTGTGAAGTTTTTAGATTGTGTGTACAGAAGAGGAAAGGGGCCTCTCCATTGAGGCCACTATCCATTTGCTCTCCATTTAGATCTAATGATCTCTATTTATCTTTTACTTAAATCAAATGAGAAGCATGATTAGCATATTTTTTAGAATAACCAATACATAAGATTATAAAATAAATTAATAAATATGAATTAACCCAATCATAGAAACTATTATAGTATATTTTTAGAATTGGTTGATAATTGTTTGAATAATTTATTTAAATGTACATAGTTAATTTATATATTACACTTGTAATTTCTTTCTTTTTTTTGAAACGTCTAATTTGAGTTGAAGGTATGTAAATGAGAGGAAATGGCGAAAGGTTTAAGGCTCCCTCCCTTCATTTGATTTGAAACTTTAGAGGGAAGTTTATCCAAAATTTTGTTTGGAGGAAAGCTAAATGTGTTAACTATTTTATCCTCAGAGATTCGTATATTTGTTATAAATTGAAAGGAGAGGAGAAGGGGTGAAGATGAAGAAGAAGATGAGAAGGCAGATGGAAGGAGAGAAGAGAGAGCATGATAAGGGAAGAGAGAGGAGTGAATGAGATTATCTTATTCAGTGTGATTTGCCTTATATTTATAGGTATGAAGTTACATCAAGTAGATCACTATTAAAGCTTACATAAGGTAATAAAGGGATACAAAATGTAATTGGGAATATGGGAGACATGGATATTCATAACACTTCTCCTTGGATGTCCATAGGGGTGGAAACAGGCCAGGCTAGGCTCCACCCCAAACAGGCCTACCCTGTTTGGGGTGGAGCTGGCTTGGCCTGTGGCCTGTGCATAAGCTTTTTTTGGCCTAGCCTGGCCTATAGCCTGTATGAAAGCCTGTTTTCATACAAGAGAGACACAATATAAATGAAAACAATGAAACCTGATAAGTAGAATTAAAGCAATATATTTCAAGATTCAAAGCTTTTTATCACGATTATACTTACTTCAAAGGTCTTGTGAGAAAAATATTTGAGGCTTCCTGTTAGCAGCTTAAAAACAGGAATAGACTCAAATGGACATGAGCAACAAAATAGTGCCATGGTAAAATCAGTTGCAATTTAAATGAAAAGGAGGGTGACTCTGAATCTAATAGTCTTAACACTGAAAAATTCAATAATGGTTTTAAAAATTCACAAACATTGATCATTCCTAGTTTCTTATTAGGAGCCTACGTATGAGCAACTAGGATCTCACTTAAAATGGCTTAAACTCTTCAGATTCTTCGGTCACTCATCTTTCTAGATTTTCGAGCCACGCTACTCAAGGTAAGGAGCAATTAAATAGTGGTTTAGGAACTATACGGCCATGTTGTTCATCACAAGAGATTTCAGATTTGAGCATATCCAATAAAGCAGACAAAGGAGGCAATAGTGCAGGTCAGTTTCATTTCTCAATATATAAATGGGCAAGTAAAGGGATAGTACCATTGTTGATACCTCTTAGGACACATAAACTCAAGAACAAAAGAAAATAAACCTGAGAGACGCTCAAACACTAAGGATTGGATAGTGAGAGGGGGTACTTCTCAGAATGATGGTTTTGTAGCAAATACTAGCTCCTCTTTATTGAAAAGTGGAAGTCAAAGAAAATAAAAACGGAACTTCAAAAGAACCAGGTGGAGACTTACGCCTTCTTCTTTCTTCCCTTCTTTCCTTTGGAAATTCTCATATTCTGACCAATGACCACGGCTAAAGCTTGGAGTGAGCAGAGCAGAGCGACCGTAATATAAAAATCACATAAACCTAAGAGATGAAGTAGACCGATTATAGAGCCTTTCCTGAAGAATTGGGCTGAGCGGTTGTTTGGAGCTGCGTTGGAGCAACGAATCATGGGATGGGGTGGAAATTGGGCTTGTTTAGAATATTATAATTTTTTTAAAAAAAGGCCCAGGCTGCCTGATAAGCCAAAAAGGCCTATTAGGTGGCCTGGGCTTGTAAAAGGCCTAGCCACACAAGCTTTTACAGGCCAGGCCACAAGCCGCTTGGCCTGTTTCCATCTCTAGATGTCCATGACTAAACATATGCCTCATCAAAAACCTTTCTAGGAAAACCCAGTGAGACAAAACTATATAAGGAAAAAATACAATATTTATAGATACATCCTAATGCTTCCTCATTAAAAACCTTTATAAGCAAACCCAGTGGGACAAAACCTAGATAAGGAAAAAAGAGTACAACGTGTATCGACTCTCCTCTTAAGAACATTACTCAATGTCTCTGAGTTTGCAAGGTGATTTAGTGAACAAAACTGCCAGATTTTCACTAGAACAAATTTTGGAGTTTTAGCATGATCTATGGGAGGTGGGTGAATTTTCTATCTTCACTTGAGAGCAATTTCTCTTCTCAGTGAGAGTTAGTTATGACGGGTATCATCGTCAGGATCGTAACAAACTTTGCTAACCACCTGATGCTGTGGAGAGAGAAGGAGAGACCGAACTCCGGCGCCCACTGCGACGGAGGAAAGAGTGAGTTGCGAGATTGTATACTGTAATACCGTAGTTGAGTGAGGATAACACAAAGAGAAAGTAAACCATCGACAGTGGAGGAAGTGTGAGTGAGATGCTTGAAGATATGGAAGGAAGAGAACATAAAGGAGGAATGCATTCATAGAAGAAACAGTATACAAGTGAGAAAGTAACAACAAAACTCACCTGGAAAAAGAATGACCAATTCAAGAAGAACGGAGCAACACTTGTCGGTAAACTAATAACGGAAAGGAATCTGAATCGAGTAATTACCTGCCAAATGATTAGAAAATGGTGGAATATCGAACAAAATTCAAATCTAGAGATAATAGAGGTGGAAAAAAATGCATTCATCTTTGAAGTTAGAAGAAAGGAGGACTATCAAAGAATCCTAAAAGGACGACCGTGGGCAATACAAGGAATACTGTTGAACGTACAACCATGGCAGGAGCTTAGAACCAACAAGGAAATGGAATTCCACCTATACCCGTTCTAGATCCAGTTTCATGATATTCCAATAGAAGGAATGTACGAGGAAAATGTAGTAGCCTTAGGATCAATGATAGGCGAAGTGGCTCTGGTCGAAAATCCAAGGAGGAATGAGCTGCTAATCAGAAGCTTCTTGAGGGCATGTGTGATAATGGATATTAGGAAGCCACTAGTGACTGTGATGTGGAATTCATAAGTTACATGGAGATCCTGCGAATGTAATCAGTGATAGGGACCCTCTATTTACTAGTCAGTTCTGGCGAGAGTTTCTCTTGCGCCTCGGTGTCAAACAACGATTATCCACCGCCTATCACCTGCAGAGTGACGACCAAAGTGAGGTACTCAATCGATGTCTAGAACACTGCTTACACTATCTCTGTTGGCAGCGTCCTTATGATTGGGTTTAGTGGCTACCGCTAGCTGAATGGTGGTATAATACAACCACCCATTCAGCAACCAAGCTAACTCCTTTTGAGGTTATGTACGGGTAAACTCCATCTATACAGCTTCCTTATCTGCCGTACGAGTATACCATGGAGTCCATTGACCATTCATTTAGTGCATAAGAAACACTACTTGCACAAATGAAACAAAATTTAACTACCGCGGTCAACCGAATGAAGCATTTTGCATATCAACACTGGTCTGACCGTTGCTTTAAGGAAGGGGATTTCGTTTTCATGAAGCTACATCCTCACCGTCAGATTTCTATTACTCAGCGTGCCTCAGAGAAGCTGTCCCCTTAGTATTTTGGACCATTCAAAATCATAGCCAGGGTGGGTGAGATATTATATACCCTCGAACTACCACCAGGCTGTATGATTCATCCCACTTTCCATGTCTCATTGCTGAAGCTATGCCTAGACCCAACGGCACCCTTGGTACCTTTACTAGATGATGTTACAGATCTGAATGGTGACAATGAACCTTTCGATGTGTTGGATCGGAGGATGGTGCAACGCCAATATAAGCCTCTGACTCAGGTCCTCATTCACTGGAAGTCTCAGGGATGCACAAATGAAAGATGATCGGTTAAGGCAAATTCGAGAAGAGTTAGAGCTAAGAGATGTTCAATATTATGAAGTGGGTGATGCAGATCTCTTAAGATATAAGAAGAGGATTTGTGTTTCTAATGATGAGGAGATGAAAAGGACTATTTTAGAAGAAGCACATCAGAGCAGATATACTATACATCCTGGAATTACCAAGATGTATAATGACTTAAAACAACAATATTGGTGGATAAACATGAAAAGGGATGTGACTAATTTTGTGTTGAGATATTTGACATGTCAAAAGGTCAAGATTGAACATCAGAGACCCTTTGGGTTACTTCAAAGTCTTGACATACCAAAATGAAATGGAATAGTATTTCTATGGATTTCATCATGGGTTTGCTGCCAGTCCGAAATGGTTATGATGCTATTTAGGTGATCGTCGATCGATTGACTAAGTCAGCTCACTTTTTGCCAATCAGAGCAGACTATTCCCTACAGAGGCTAGTGGAATTACACATTAAGGAGATCATTCGTTTGCATGGTGTGCCAGAGAGTATCATATCGGATCGAGATTCGAGATTCATGGCAGACTTATGAAAGTCTCTACAAAAGGCTATGGGGACTAAGTTAAAGTACAGTACGGCTTATCACCCGCAGGCAGATGGTCAGACGGAGAGGACAATTCAGACTCTCGAGGATATGTTGAGGGCTTGCGCTATTGAGCTCTCAGGTAGTTGGGATCGTCACTTACTTTTAGCAGAGTTTGCCTACAACAACAGCTACCATTCGAGCATTTAGATGGCTCCTTTTGAGGCGTTGTATGGTCGAAAGTGCAGATCACCGTTGTGTTGGACAGAATTAAGTGAGAGGATTGTGATTGGACCTGATTTAGTTGACGAAACAACGAAGAAGATAGAGATGATCCGTCAAAAGTTGTTGACAGTGTAGCGCAGACAAAAGAGCTATGCGGATAGGTGGCGCAAACCTTTAGAATTTGAAGTGGGTGACCACGTGTTCCTTAAAGCTTCACCGGTTACTGGTATTGGCATATCTATTAAAGCGAAAAAGTCAACTCCCCGATTCATTGGTCCATACAAGATTTTGGAGAGAATCGGACCAGTTGCTTATCGAATCGCCTTACCGCCATCCCTGTCGAGGGTGCACAACGTGTTTCACGTATCCCAATTGAAGAAATATCACCCGGACTCGTCTCATGTCATTGAGCCAGAGGAAGTTGAGCTAAGGGAGAATATGACTTATCAAGCAGAGCCAGAAAGGATTGTGGATGTACAGGACAAGCAATTAAGGAGAAATACCATGCGGTTGGTGAAAGTTTGCTGGAAGGGCATATCACCGAGGGATACTACGTGGGAAATGGAAGAGTGGATGCAGCGTGATTTCCCCTCTTTCTTTTTGGGATAGGTATGTTAGTGTGCTGTATTAGTGTTTATATGCATGTTTGTGTTGCATCTTGCTAGTATTTTTTAGGATGATTTTTGCTTGTGATTGTCTTTATGGATGGAATCTTGGTTATATTTTATGTTTGGGTGTTTTCCTCCCTTTTTAGAGCGAATTTTAAGGCCAAAATTCCTATTTAGGTGGGGAGAGTTGTCACGTCCTATCAATCTGCCACACTTTGCGTGTGTCAGTGATAATATTTAGGTGCAGCGTTTGGGTTCAACAGTTTATTTAAAAAAAGGGTTGAAGCTTGCTTGTGTAGTGGGGTGATCAGAGAATTAGCTTTTATGTTTTTATTAAAAATAATTTAAAAAGTTGTCTTAAGCGTGTGTCAGTGGAGATGGCAATGGTTCAGAGGCTTCAGCTTTTTGTTGTTTAAAAAAAATATGTGCTGCAGCTTTTGAAAATAAAGAGACAGAGGACACATGTTGTTGGTGGAGGTAGCGGCAGCAAGCAGCTTTTGGTTTAACTTTAAAAAAAACAGAGATGTCAAATGGCGCCAACTGTGGGGGTATTATAAATACCCCATACACCCCTCACCCACAGACTACTCAACACACACACGTCCCATCAATTGAGAGGAGAGCGTCCGGCGTGAGAGAGTGAGAGAGAGGACGCTGGAGAGAGGAAAGGAGGCTGAAAGGGGGTATTTTTCAGTTTAAGGCTATTTCTGAGATTATTTAGTAAGTAAAACGGCTTATTTTCATTAAACTTCCTTCATGAAAGTTGTTCAAAATATTTTTCATTAAACTTCCTTCATGAAAGCTTATTTTCATTAAACGGCTTATGTTGATTAGAGAATATTTTGGCAATTATATTTTTGTCCAGTGTTAAGTTTTATTTGTAGAAGACTATAAAATTGTAGATGTATTTTTATAACTATGATATATGATGTTAGATTTATTTTTTGATACCTGGAGTATTTTAAGAATTTAGTTATATTTAAAAAGATATGATTTTTGATATATTGATATTTTGACTAAATAGTTGATAAGTAAATGGTTAGATTGATATTAGCAAATTTATTAGTTTTGCTATTACTTGATTTAATATATATATATATATTCGTGTATATATATATGGGTTCGTTTGGGAAAGCGGTGGAGAAGTGCTTTTACCATTTACGAGGTAAATGTGTGAAGGAGATTATCTCGTTTTGCGGAAAACACTGTTGAACGTGCTTTTGGGGTGTTCGAAGCTTTGCCAAACACCCCCATAGTTAAGTATATATTTGCTATATATATATATATATATATCAATTTCAAGTGATGATTTAATTACAAAAAATTTGTTTAAATAAATTATTTGAAATATTAGAGGTATTATTGAAATTTTAATTGATTTAGATGGTTTAATAAATTAAGGGTTTATAATTTAAAAACTATTATATCTTTAAAATCCTAAACTTTAAATTAGAATTTTAGTATAAATAATAATATTAAATAGTTGAAATAATAATTTCAAGTCTTTTGAGCAATAATTTTACCGCCCAAATTAGTTGCAAACTAATGTGTAGTACTATTTAATTTTTGTAGCCTATTTATAGGAATTTGGTGTTGGGCGAGGATTTACCTTTGGTAATATTTTTTTGCTTGGCAAGAAGTAATCACTTTCCTCTCTTTGTACATGATTGTACATGTTTGTGAGTGCTTTTAAATAATTATAAAAAGTGCCATTAATATTCAAATTGCATAATAAAAATTATGTTGTTAATGAAATTGTCTTGTGGAACCTATTTTCATTATGAAATAAAAAAGTGATTTATTTATATATTGATGGTATTGTTTATTACAAAAATTGCCTTGAGAAATCATGATACATGATAGATTTATTATCATTTGATGATATAAGAGGGAGTAGTGGATGTTGTTTTGATGGGAGATTATTTTAGAGGAAATAAGGTGGTGGGCTACCAGGTGTATGCCGGTTAGTCCTTTAGCCCAATTGTATTTGATAGGGCAATGGCACCCCACTATTATAGTAGAGGGGGAACTCATGATTCGTTCTTATGCGCTGTGGATTTTGGCCAGTCCATATCACTTGATCGGAGAGCTCGATATTTGTACTACCAGTTGCACGGGACAGTACTGGCCCATGGGTTCAATCAGAGGAAATAAGGTTGGGGAGGATAGGGAGATCAGAGAAATGAATCTTGTGCATTGATTTTTGTGCAACTTTATGATGATACAAGTATGAGATTATGATGTCATAAATTGATAAATACGTATACTTATATATATGCACATTAATTAAGTGACATTTTGTTATGTTGTTATATTTAACGTGACAATCCCACTTGACACCTCATGGGCACTTACTTGTATGCCCAATGAGATGGAATTGCTGGTTGCTGATGTTTTTCTCAACTTGTTGCTTTAACATTTTTCCAAGCGGTAGTTCCCGTGTGAGTCTGTTAGGGAAGTCTTTGGAGCTTGAGCTACTTTATGTAAAAGTAGTGATTACATCTTTTAGTTATGTGTATTATTATATATTATCACATTAGGGCTTATCATGCATATGTTGACTTATTTTGACCGATTGATTTATCGATAGTTTACTATTGGTTTGAACCTCTGTGATCTAACATAATTCCCTTCTATTGCCTTTATGAATTCTCATTCCTCACACGTCCCAACCTGGCAACCCCAATTCCCCCATTCTGTGTTATTTTTCTGGAAGAAAATGCCAATTAAACCCCACAACGGTCTCCTGCATATTTTTCATTGTTTTAGTTTGTCTGTATATGTTTTCTATCAGTAATTAATTGTCCAATTCAACCAGATGGACGTATTCTCAAGATGTACACTGTGGATTTTTGTTGTGTCTTGGTGATCCCTGTGCATGATCATTGTAGCTAGTTGTGTCATTTACTCTGTTATATATTGATTTCATTAAACTAAGTGATAGCATCAAGGATACAAGAGCAAAATAACTAAATTGATACTCAGATGCTTACTGATTTCTAAAATTGTCTTGCATTGCAATTCCTAGCATAATCATTGCAATCCAGATTTAGGGTTCTTCTTGGGCATCGTTTGTGATTAATGCTCAAACTGCATCTTAAATTTCCTTTATGGAGATGAGATTGTGGTTTTTCTCCTTTTCCTCTTTCTTTTTTCTTTAATAATTTTCATGTGTCAAATCAAATGGACAAGTCTTGATCAGATGAGAAAGATTCACTTTGAAATCCATAAATGATAATGATTTCTTAGCCCTTCCTTAGTTATAATTTTCACTTTTTTTTTTGCTTTCTCACCTGATGGGACTTTCAAATTTATCTATCTATTTATTTTTATATATAAAATATTATTGCTGGTTGCATTAACTCAACTCTCTTCAATTCACTCTAGGAACGATTT